>OX465254.1:354818-383857 GCA_949987775.1 Aproaerema taeniolella | reverse complement strand
GCACTCAAAAAAATTAGTTTTGTTTTTTATACAAGTACAGAGGGCTGCACACGCGTGCACTTTGTGGTGTTGCTAGCGGTTATGCAACGAAAACGAAATAATCTGATGCTCTGGCCTCTGTACATTCTGTATCTACAAGTTAAAAAAAATATTGCGTTAATGCTTGCTTTCTTTAGCAACAATTGGAGCTGAATCAGCAATCAATCGCTGAGCTTCATTGGGTGCAGATCATAATGGAATTACTCGATTGGGATGATAAGTGTGACTTTATTTAGTAATGAGTGTGCTCAGGAGACGGACGTCCAAACTCAATGCACGGTACCACCCTTATCTTTTCGTAATCCCGTGTATTTGCACCGAGTGCTATTCAACATCTTTTATAATGCACACTTCCAAGGGATGGAACTCCACGCCTGCGTCTGTTTTCGAGCTCATACAACCCGAATCTCTTTAAAATTCAAATGAATAGGCTTCTTCTAGGTGAGCTCGACCGCATCTTCGCCCTTGTGCTAGATTGTTCCAGTGAGCCCATGCTTACCTCCATAGGCAGCGGCTCGTAGTGCAGCCGCTGCTGGCTGGCAGACAGCCGCGCCCACTCCCAGCGCACGCCGCGCCCCGCCGCCGACTGCACGCTGTAGCAGGCGCGGCGCACGCGGCACTCCTCGGTGCCACCATCTGACACAATATTAAAAAAAAATTAAAAAAAAGACAGGCTGCGGGGAGACCTTTGCCTAGCAGTGGAACGATAAGAGAGCGTTCAAGTATTACGTAAAGCAAGTTTTGGAGATTTTTGACCCCCTCCCCTCTATGTAAAGCACCGTAACGTTTTTCTATAACCCCCTTCCCTCTAGTAAAACGTTACGTAAACACCAAGTGACAATTTTTACCTATAAGTCACAATTATGTGGCGTAAAGTACCAAAAAAGTCGCTAAAATACTTACATACATACATACGCTCACAGCCATAATCCCTAACGGGGTAGGCAGAGCATCAGTGGTTCTAGAACCACTACATGCCACTTTTGACACAAATTGTGAGGGTTATCAGATGGAACAAGTTGCATAATGGTGAGGTGCTCAGCCTTTCGCACATTATACAGCAAACAAAACCCTTGCATCCCTCTTACAGACTTTTACTGTATACCTGGGAAGAGTAGGTAGCTGGCACATTCTAAGTTTATCTTTCACTCCCAGTCCAGCAGCTAAAATACTTTGTTATTAAAAAAATAATGTTACGTAACGCGTAGTTCAAACCCCCCCCCCCCCTCCAGCCCTTGTAACGCATCGTAACGTTTTACAAGACCCCCTTCCCCGAAATTCGTTACGTAAACGCTCCCTAATGGCTCAACATAAAACAATTGACAGGCTTAATCGGTTCAGGTGTAGTTTCACTGACGACTCCAACCTCTAGTGTGAGTTTGGAGAGACAGTGCAGACCATGGACCACTTGATTTCATGCTCCGTGTGCCCTAACATCTCCACTAGGGCAAAGCGCCTGGCTGCTGATAAAAACACTGTGGTTGTGGCAAAGTACTGGGCCAAACATGTTTGATTTGCTGTTGACATGAAAGAAGAAGAACTGATAGGCTAGTTGGTGGAGGTCAACATATGTCTTATTTGTTTGTTTAGGCTGGCTGACAGTATAGCCACCCCAGCTTCTCCAGAAACTGCTGTAGTCCCTTGGGGTCTCTTAACACTTCCAAGAGACCTAATATTATAATAGACTAGCATCCCGCTCGGGACTTCGTTCCCTTGGGGATTCGGGAAAATGAGCCTATATTACTCAGGGATAATGTACTTAGCATCCTAATGGTGAAAGAATTTTTGAAATTGGTCCAGTAGTTTTTAAGTTTAATCGTTACATACAAAAATACAAATCTTTCCTCTTTACAATATTAGTATAGATTTTGAACAACATTATTTTTCCTGGGCCTTACTTTGTTCGACAAATAGGAACTCAATCGTAATCTTATAAAATGGGTCTATTACATACTTATTGAGATTATGACTAATGGAAGTTTTTAGGACAAACATTAAATAAGCACATGAACAAAATGTTAACTAGCATAACTTCCACAGTGAAATGATTCATATAGGTACTTATTTCACAAACAACTTCAGATAACTTCTGTCAATGCATTATACATAATGTTTATCTGATGAGTGTTTAGTATAAAGTGCACAAACAGAAATAATATTGTCTTATCACTACTGATTGTTGACCAAGCACATATATATGTCATCTTTGGCATCTTTTTAATATTAGTTTTTGTCAGATTGATGAAAGTTTCATTCTCATTTAAACCATCAACATGTCAGCCGAAAAAAGGGGTGCAAGGTGACGGTGCAAAGGGTCCTTAGGTGATCTTCTAGCTGGGGGGGATCACCATTTTACATGATCAAGAAATGCCGAAATGCGCACGCTCCGGGAGTGTAAACCCGGGCTACAGGCGCCCGTCACCAAGTCCTACATAGTACGTCCCCGCCGCTCCTACCTTGCCGCCGCGAGGTAGGGGCGGACCTCCGCTTGCGGAGGTCGTGCACCCCGGGCAATGTTGTGGCTTCACGAGTTTTACACAATCCATCTTCCTCGACAGCCACAACAGCAAACTATGTTTGAACGAAGGCGAACCACTGGCGCCTTAAAACCGGTTTTCTAGCAACTCCTTTACTTCGATAATCAAGTGGTCACTTAGCGAGGGCATGTCGTCATAATAACTTGCTGACGGCATGTTGGTAATTTTGACCACCCACGTGTTTGTGCCGTGCGTGGATACCCGTACGGGGGGATGAAGGGACCTGGAAGTCGAGCTTCGCAACACACCTCTTTGGCCCGGATTTCTCCTTAAACGGGAGGTCATGGACTAGCCACCCATGATCAATCGGCTGGGGCTCCCGTCAGAGGGCGCCAGGCTAGGAATCTGAACTGAAGGGGGGCAGGCGGCATGGCGCGAGATCCAGGGCGAGCGGCGTATCGGTATCCCCGATGCGTTGCAACCCTGGCAATCTCGCCACGTTTGTGCGAAAAAGGGCCATTCAATTCACCGTCAACTCAACAACAAGGGGGGTAGTATCGAGAGGATGCCCCCAGGGAGGAGTCCTATTCCCTCTCCTATGGAATTTTGTTGTTGATGATCTGATTTGCCAACTAAACAGTCGCAGATTCTTTACGGTGGGCACTGAGAGTCGTCGAACTATGGTGCAATGAGTAATTCCTATCGGTTAATTCGACGAAGACAGAACTCATTCTATTCACTTCCATACATCCTCACAAAGTTTAAGATTTATGTTTAGTAACATTTACCTGGAGTGTCAGCATACTGAGTGAGTGTTCGCAGGTTGACATAGTGTCCTCGTAGCGCTGGATCAGCATCAGCCAGCACCACCCTGGTCAGCTTCTTGGCATGTGCCCGTTCTAACGTCCTGGCGACCGCCGGAGCATGCGGCAGCCACGTGTCCCCCTGCTGCCACTCCCACACCACCACGCAGTGCACGGCAGACATCTCTCTGCCTTACTTCTCAGTCACCGATCATGCATCTTGGTGTTGATATGACGAGTATTACAAATTACGTACACGTTAGAAAAAGTTGGCAGCACCTTACAAATACTTCACTCTTGCCTCAGTTTAACATGTTTTGATATAGAGCGAGTTATGCGTCCGTTGTTATTGTAAAGAGTGCTCAGGCGAACAACACTACATAGGTAGGTAATTGTATTGGATGTAATTCCAAACCAAATCATCGTTTTGTTTACTTAGTCTAGAGATAACAACTACTTCCACAGCCCACTGTAAATACCTATTTAACAACTGACTTTTTACTTACGTTTTTAGCTCCAAACTGCTCTTTATAAACGATTAATTAGATAATTTTATTCGTGGTGCTACTGGTTTCACACCGAAGCTAATTTGTAATAGGTACGATTTTCTTCCATCTAAATAATATCATTGATATTTATCCTATTATAACAACTTCGGACAATAATCACAAGAAAATTGTTAGTCATGGTCACGATTTTATTGCACTATTTATCTAATAAAATTACTTTACTGGAAAACGAAAAACGAAAACGATTTTTTCAACCTTTGTATTTTTTTTTCTTTGCTTTGCTGCAAATGTTGGCAATGGCAACTGCCAGCATCTGCCAGCTTGGATTCTAGTTTATTGGCTAAATTGTGTCCGACCTCTCCGACCTAGGCTACGGTCCGAATGACGATTTTGGCGATCACAGAGCGCCAACGATTACAGCCTGGTCCGAATGGATGACAGCGCTAAAATCGACAAATGACAGTTATCGAATCGGACCGAACGTTAGCGCGCTTACGATATTTCTAACCTCAAAATATTTGTTTACCTTCTGAAGATGCATTTTTTCTGCCCAAGGAGTTTAATTAGTCATTACCCACGCCAATAACAAAGAAAGAAGAACTTTAAAGAAAAACCTTAAAAAAACACATGAAAAACAGTCCAATTTGTTTATTTTGACACGCATTTGACAGATGTTTGACAGATCGCTCACAGTGATTACGCGTCGAGGCATGGTCGTTGTTAGCGCAAGATGGCGTCGGTAATGACGTCATGAGTGACGTCACTGTCAGCGCTGTGAGCGCGCTAACAAGTCAATCGGACCAATGTTTGAGCGATAATATCGATATTATCGTCATTCGGACCGTAGCCCTAATCCTATGGAACTGCCGTAATTGTTCAATTTGACACGGAAATATATATAATGAAACACCTGTCTCTTTCTTACAACAGTGGTTTTACGTTAGAAAAAAGCATCAACACTATTTTTATCAGCGCCCTCTTCATCGGCTTCGCCATCTTTGTCTCCGGTTTTGTTTATATGTGAGAAGATGTTATTGTGAGATTTTTATATTGTTTTTCCCGTGTTTTTAGATTGAATTATTGTGTGAAACTGTGATAGAATTGTAAATCATCTTTAAGAGGTACCATGAAGTGTTCTGTAGACTAGATGAACAAGTGAAAATCTTCAATTCGCCATGTTTGTCAACCGATTTGTTTACTTAGGTATGCAGGAGAAAGTACATGCTTAGGGCAGTTCCATAGGATTCGTTGTTCTGAGTGTCATTACCGACGCCAACTTGCGCTAACAACGACCATGCCTCGACGCGTAATCACTCTGAGCGATCTGTCAAACGCGCGTCAAAATAAACAAATTGGAAGTGTTTTTCATTCTAAGGTTTTCCTTTAAAGTTCTTCTTTGTTTGTTATTGGCGTGGGTGATGACTAATTAAACTCCTTGGGCAGAAAAAATGCATTTTCAGAAGGTAAACAAAAATTTTGAGGTTAGAAATACCCGTAAGCGCGCTAACGTTGTGGTCCAATTCGAGAACTGTCGTTTGTCGATTTTAGCGCTGTCATCCATTCGGACCAGGCTGTAAGCGTTGACGCGCTGTGATCGCCAAAATCGTCATTCGTAAGTATCACAAGTATTGATAGCCCAAGTATTGTGTAATAACACGTGTCATTATTATCATCATCAGAATGCCTTAACTTCACTAGAGTCAAGTCGTGTTTTGTTAGTAAATTTTTATTTTTGACTATATTTTGTTTACAAAAAAACATGGAAAATAACAGAAAAGCAGCCATAGCAATAATACTCGCTATGAGGGGTTTTCATTTTGACTGTCAAAATGAAAACCCCTCAAAATTTGACAGTTCTTAAGAAAAAAACAAGTTTCATAATGTTGACAACAGATGGCACTGCAGTCTTATGTCAATGTCAAGTCACGTTTAGTTTACACAACGAACACGTAATTTCACTTTTAAAAATCTGTTTTGTTTTTTTGAGAAAACAAAACAATGTTGCAAGACCGAGGGCAATTTCCTATTTCATGGGCAATTTTTTTTTTTGAATAAATACGAGTTTACGAGTTTTTCCGATTGACAATTTTATGCTGGAAAGGACAATTTTTGCGAAAGCTCGGATCTAGTCTGGCAAGACTGTAATCTACTCTTGTCAGTCTGTGACAGTGACTGACTCTTTGCAGTCTGCATTGCATTCGCTTGGTTTGTTGTGTGAGTTTTGTATTTCTGCATTTTGGTGATTTTTCAACGACTTCCTGCTTTTCTCTACTGGCAACATTATCTATTTTTTAAAATTGGTTTTGACATAATACTCGATATGCGCGCCATCTATTGGCGTCATAAGTAATAACTTTTTTTTTTAATGTCTTCTTGAAAAGCCCTCATTGCATTAAAAAATAAACATAAAAGAAAGCGTTGGGTTAAAGACTGGATTTTAAAACAAAATCAATACACTAATTTGAACATTACACAAGAAATGATCTTGAATACTGATACTTCGCGTATCACGAAGTGCTTACATTTCAATATTATTGATCGGATCGAGCGGATCACAGGATTTCTGGATATTCTGTGATATTGTCACGATACTGCGATACGGCGTATTACACTGTCAATAATATCACGGTATCGTGATATTATTGATAATGTAATATGCCCCATTCGGACCGTAGCCCTATGCGGCTTCTTTAGTCAGTCAAAGAGGTATCTCTAAATTCTCTAATTAGTCTGTGGTCAAAGAGCGTCATCGTGTTGAAGGTGTTGAAGATTGGTTCACAACTTATGACGAGCGAGGCAGCATGGTTTTTTAACCTGAAGGTGGCACTTCACTTGGCGTTGCGTGTATTTGCTGTATTTGTTCAAATATTTGTACGCAGTCCAAACAGCACAAACACGACGTCTTCACTTGGAATGTCAACAGCAAATAACACAGGCAAATAAGGTCTAAAATGGTCTAATAATCATATTGCGTCCTTTGATGTGTGACAAAAGACCGACAAGCGAACGGATCGGCGTATTTGCCTATTTGTGTGTTTGTCATATTTGTGCAAATATGGCAAATACAGACAAATAAATCCTCCACACATGGTAGTTTTTGGCCAAATACAGCAAATACGCAAACACGCAACGCCAAGTGAAGTGCCACCTTTAGCCTGTCCCACATCCCACATGAAACGAATTAAAAAAAATCGTCGCGCATCAACACCTCCCCCGGGGGGGCTACCATCTAAGCGAAGCTGACGCTAGGTGAACGAATGAAATGTTGACGATTGCTTCTTTATAAGGAGACCTTGATTAATGATATGAACCAAACACAGCAATGTACATCATTCCATTCGTTCAATCAGCATCAACTTCACTTAGGTGGTAGCCCCCCGGGGGGCCACCTAAGTGAAGTTGATGCTGATTGAACGAATGGAATGATGTACATTGCTGTGTTTGGTTCATATCATTAATCAAGGTCTCCTTATAAAGAAGCAATCGTCAACATTCCGTTCGTTCACCCAGCGTCAGCTTCGCTTAGATGGTAGCCCCCCAGAGTTGAAATCGTAGTATAATTATACTATTCGTATCATAATTTCATAAAGTGTAGTATATAGTATTGTAATGCCAGTATACTACGCGAAGCTACCATAATTTTTATTGACCTGTGTTAGGGTAGTTTTTAATATAATTTGCTAAAATATTTTTTTATATCGCAGTTTATATCTTACTGTAACTCAATAAAATAGGCTAGAAACAAAAACAAAGGATATTATTCAGATTATTTTTTATGCAATAAAACAAATTTTACTTTTAGGTCGTTGAAAATCGAAATGTAGTATTATTTTTGGTCAAGTAGTATAATTTTGATTTCTGAGTAGTATAACTTTCTGACGGTCTGATTCCAACCCTGATCGCATCGCATCGGTCGGCATATTCGGCGGTTTGGCCCAAAGGTCTTGTAACCAGGCCATAATCTCCAAAAAAAAAAAAAAAAAGGCATATTCGGCATCCGCCCGCCCGCCATTTTCTTTTTCTGAATTTATGGGAAAGTTGTTTGCGAGTTTTCTTGATTTTAATACGATATCGTTACATTATTGAATAAATTCGGTGCTCGTCACAAATTATCTGAAACATGTCGTATAACAAACAATGTAAGTACATAGGTACCGTAAAATAAAACTTGTTGCCAAGCCGCCGGAAGAGCTCTGGGCTCTCATGCTTGCTATGCTATAGTTCTTGAATATATCTAATACACCTATGTAATTATTGTGTGTATTAGAAGCTTGGAGCTTCCAATACCCTTTTATCAATCAATTTTATGTAGAAAACAACCACGTTACGATTTCCATAACCTTTCACGTGGGTATGTTTAGATGTAATTTCATGATAACTTCCATTATTACAGTTACAGGTAGGTACCTAGATGATATTGATTTCATGGTGACTATGACACTACGCACAACTACGTAACTACGCCTACAACAGACTTGGTACCTGTCAATGGTTTAGAGTTTTCTACTTTTATACCTAAGCTCTGAGGTACCTACAAAAGTAGAAAATTCCAGACTAGAACGCGATTCAGACTGATCTATAAGTAGCAGTCGTTTTTGTCATTTTCATAATGAGGGAAAGAGAGAATCAATACTTAAGTAAAGATCAAGATTTGAGTCTCCTGTTAGAGTAGAAAGGGTGCGCAAGGCAAAAAAACCGGCCAAGTGTGAGTCGGACTCTCCCACCGAGGGTTCCGTACAAACCTGTAGCTTTAAAAACCGCCTCTAACATGACCAACTGATCAAAATATTTTTATTAAGTATATGATGTAACTAAAAATTTACGGTTGTCGCAATTTTTCCTTTATCTGTGCTATAAGACGTTGCTTCTTACCAAATTTCAAGATTCTGAGTTCACGGGAAGTACCCTGTAGGTTTTGATTCCCTTGCGAGTGTCCAAAATTTGCAGCAGAAACAGCTGTATCTTTTGATTGCGTTGGCTTAGAAGTTTGATTTCTACACAGCTCCAACTGACATTAGACCTGAGTATTTGATATAAATTCCAGCTTGATACCTCCACACCTTCCTGAGAAAAAGGGTCTTGACAGACAGACGGACGGACGGACAACAGTGATCCTTTAAGGGTTCAGTTTTTTCCTTTTGAGGTACGGAACCCTAAAAACTGAAAAATTGCGATGAATTTTTTTTCGATCTATGATAACACGTGTTTTTTATGACTGAATTGGCTACATATGACCTAGATAAAAACACTTTTTACTCTTTGGATTTTTTTTGCTAAAAGTTAATAGTTTTCGAGGAAATAAATTTTAAAGATTCTTCATTACAATGGGAACAGACGGAGCTGCTGGCACTTCGCCGGTAGTCATACCGCGGCACGCTCTCTCGGCTCGTGCGTTCTAGCATGGCCTCTGTGTGATTACTATGTGCTCAGTGTCATAACTCTTAACATGATATTACCTTGACTGTTTTACGCCTAACCTATTTTAACCATTTGGATGTTGTCTGTTTGTAGATAACACCCGTAGGTCTGCTGGATACAACACACCTGGCAACTTCGTCTCTGCAGGAGAAGTGAAGCCTGTGAGTTCTTGTTTTATTTTTTCATTTTATTACAATGTTTTTAATTTATATTTATTGAGAGTAAGTATTTAATAAAATCTTCCATGTCAACTACTTTTTAAATTTAATTTTTTTGTTTCATTTATTTTGTAACTGTATAGAGTTATTATCTCACCACTAACGAGCTGTCTGTTATCACAGCTATATGCTGAGCCCCATGAGCCCTGGTGCCGGCCCTACGATACAACAGCTTCTCTCTGACTGTGCCCACTGATTTTCAGCTTGCTATCATTGTCAGGGATGGCTCTAGCCAAGCTGCAATCTCTCGCAATGACTGGCTCCACCAGGGCATCGCTCTCTTGACATCTAAGTCACTGTCGCCTTGCCTTGGGTGAAACAGAGAGATTTCAGTGCCAGCCACTCAGAGAACAGCTGAGAGAGTCGAGAATGCATTATGGTCATGAGACATCTTGTGTCCATAGGGAGTTCTCTAGACTTAAGTAGAAAGTAAGCTGCCCCGGATTCCTAACATGTGCTAGCCCTCTAAAATTGCAACTAATTGCACACTGGTATACTTACATAGTCTGAAGTTAGTAAAAACTGGTGCAATTTGACTGGGCAAAGGACATGAGGGGAATATGGATGGAAATGGGATATGTGGCTCCATCCTCACTTGGAAGGTTGTATGAGAGATTTTTGGTAATGGTGTTGTGTGTGATGTATGGAGTGGTGTGTAAATGTGTGTGGTGGGGTGGTGCGCATGCCCTCTCGGCTGCCTTTCGCTGGCGGCGCCGGGCGCGTGCGTGGGGCGGGCCGCCGCCGCCTGCTGTGAGTAGTTGCACCACTGCGCTGCCCCTGCTGCTGCCTCGAGGATCCTTGTTGTTTAAACTGTATTGTGACATGTAGTCGGTAAGACAGGTTCTGTTTTAATTTTAATTGTAAATGGTAACTGGGCCTAAAACAGATGACATTCATTCTTTTTCATATTTTTGCACACAATCTTATTAGTCCAGATGGACCAAAATAACCCATAAGACGGTGTGCCGATTGGATGTCATCTGTGTAAGCATAAGATTTTTTACGGGTAATGTTTGATAAATTGTGTTGGTGGGTGCTGGGTACTGTGAAGACTGGTGAGAGACTAAGACTGTTGTGTTGTGCAGCAAATACCGCAGCAGACTTATGGAGCGAACACCACGCCGCAGCGGAAGCCGCAGCAGCAGACTATCAACCAACAGCAAATGAATCAGAGCCTTCAGAATATTCAGGTGAGGGACCATTCAAGTATTACGTAAGCACTATAGGGGGGGGGTCTTTTCCTTGATTTAATTTTGATAACATAAGGTGAGGGGGGTCTAGATGGTGATTACATCAGCAGCAGTTATTTAATTTTTTACACAAATGGCAACCCAAACATTGAATTTGCTTGAAAACGAAAAGCATTTTCGGGAATTCCCACGAAATGGATATACCTGTGAAGAGTTTTGCTGACAAGGGGGAGGGGAAGTAAATAACTGTGATAAATCTGCTTACGTAATACTTGAACGGCCCCTGAGTCAATATAATAAAAATTTATAGGTGCTATGGTGCACAAATACATGCTTACTTATATCAAGAACCCAATTACATAGCTAGTGATTTTCCATGTGGTGGATTTTATTCTTCAGTGGGATTTTAACAAATGAGTAGTAAGCACATGCTAAAATATTAGTTATGAATTAATAAATCTTCATTGCCAATCAATTTGAGATTTTTGTCATTAGATATTTCGACAAGACTACATTAGTAAATTGTTGAAACAATTGATTAACAATTTGCTGAATAATTATGATCAATAACCTAATCACTAATCACATATTGAACTCAAGGGTCTTATAACTAACTACCTTTTATACAAGGTTTTTACCCTTAGAAAAAGACCCTACTATCTATTTGCAAATAAGTGGCAAATCAGTGATATGACAATGTTTTTCCCTGTACTTAAAAATATTTTTTATTGTTGTCCAATTTTTCAACGTGGAAAATAATGCTAGACATGTAAATCACTAATTTTAAAGGAGTGAAGAGAAGAATTATTTTATGTAGCATCCTTTACATTCTGTGAAATAAAGCCCTTTGAGAGATCCAGAAATCGTCTTGCCAAAAGTGGGTAGTAAATTATATTACTTTAAAACAAATAATCTACCATGAATGTCATGAAAACATGGCAGGACCTCAGACTACGTGTTGGTTTTGACGTCGCCCTTATGTCGTTATAATAATAACGTAAATGTGTAACTAATTGCTGCTGTGCTGTGCTGTGTGTACATATTTAATTATGATTTCATATGAACATTGTCACATCACAAATAACTATTTGCCACCTATTTGCTACGTAGATTTCGGGGTCTGATCATGGTAACGTGCAGGCTTCGGATGTGGAGATGAAGCCTCCACTACCTCCGTCTGACCCCAGCTCCAACAACTCCAACACCTCCGAGCGACCGCACTGGATGAAGTCCAAGCTGCCTGGTGGTAAGTCACATTCATCAAAATGATTAAAATGTAAAACTAGTCACATTCATCAAAATTATTAGAATATAAAACTTTACAAAAAATTTATTAATGTGACTGTGTTTAGTAAAAGGTACAACTTGCGTGGTAGTCAATAAGAGCTATTTACAATAGCTCATCACACTAATTGTGAGCCTTAACGACTATCACGAAAGTTTTACCTTTCCATTTTCACAGCCACAAATATTTGTTTGAAAAGACTTCCTACGATGAGCACTATTAGGTGTACGCTAGCTTGACACCTCACGAAATAACTAGTTCTTGCAAATAAACAATGTAGCAGGAATCTCCTTTTAAGCATGAGGTATGCCTGTGCTAAGAGATTCTGCTTTTCCATTATTGATTGAGAGGAATTCCCAGGGAAATAGCTGCAGATTATCAATTTACTGCACATCTCATCTCTTACTAACACCTTTATTTTGATCTTCGAAATTGGTTAGCTGATCAAAAAACCATTAGTGTTTTTACACACAAACTGAGAAAGGGTTCTTAAGTAAAGTCAAATCCATAATGCTCTATGAAATAAAGCCTCTTTGACTTTGTTGTATTTATACATAATTATATGGGGTGACTTTAAAATAATTAGTGGAAATCATGTTGTTTTTTTTCCTTATTCTTAGCGTGTAGGCATAGTCAAGTATGTGGCGAACTTGGCTAACCCTGGTGTTAGAGTTTTCAAACCGCACAATGGCCTCTGACTTGGTTTTAACGACTGTAGTCAATCGACAACAGCCGGGACCGACAGCGCGGGAACGCTCGTGATAAATTGCCAATTTGGTCACCCATTAGATTCCCTGACTTTGTGTAAGTTGCTTAACCTCACCGATTGGTTGAGATCAGCTAGTGTAACTGGGCTACGAGTACTTTTAGAAATTAACACCAGGTTAACCAACTTCGCCACACACCTTGATTATACCTACACAATAAGTAAGGAGCATGTTGATAATAGTGTTGCATGACTATCGATAGTTGACCTTGAAAAACAGTAAAAAATAACGATAGGATTATCGATAGTATCGATAGCCAATAGTTTTCGATACTATTGATGACAGACCAAACTATCGATATTCTTACTGTTTTTCAAGGTTACGATAGTATCGATAGTCGATACTTTCTGCTATTGGTTGCAACACTAGTTGATAAGGAGTATTGTGTTGTGAGTAGTGAAGAAGGTGAGCAACAAGGAGCGGCGCCGGCGGCAGAACGAGAACCTGCGGCGGCTGCTGACTCCCAAGAACGCGCTCATGGTGCTCAACGAGATGCTGCCCAACGAGCAGCTCACCAATGTGAGACAATCTTTACTATACACTAGCTTTCCGCCCGCGGCTCCGCCCGCGTGGACTACAGGTTGTATCGTGCCCAGCCGTGGGATAAAATGTAGCCTATGTCCTTTCCCAGGCTCTAATCTATCTCTGCACCAAACATCAAACAGACAGACAGAGATACTTTCGCATTTATAATATTATTAGGGATTTAAAAAATAATAATAACTAGCATTCCGCTCGGGACTTCGTTCCCGTGGGAATTCGGAAAAATTTGCCTATGTTTCTCATGGATAATGTAGCATTCAAATCGATCCAGTAGTTTCGGAGCCTATTCAATGCAAACAAACAAACAATCAAATCTTTCCTCTATAATATTAGTGTAGATGGGTTTGCTCTTGAACACAATCTAGCTGCTAGATTGTGTTCAAGATTCTAGCACAAAGGCGAAGATGCGGTCGAGGATGAAGCAGACTCACCCAGAAAATGCCTCTAGCCGTCAGTGGCTTTCCGCCCGGGACTTCGTTCCTGTAGAAATTTGGGAAAATTATGTAGTCTATGTGTTAATCCAGGCCAGGGTGTCATCTACCTCCATACCAAATTTTATCAAAGTTGGTCTAGCCGTTTCAGCGTGCAAGAGGAACAAACATTACAATATTAGTAGGATGGGATGTCAGAATCGTAAGCCTCTCTTGTCAGAACGTTGCTCCACCCTGTGGGAGGCCTTCCTATGCTGCGCCTTCCGGCACTGGTATTATTAACTAGCTTCCCATCTAGCACGGGAAAAATAGCATTTTTTGAAGGCAAAATATGTACATAAATGAAACTTTGTTTACATGTTTATCTTGGCACTAGAAATGAGGATCAGCCGAGTCCTACCAAAATTTTGGGGTCAAACCCCCTCCACTGGGTTTTAAGAAATTCCCATACAAAAGAATAATCGGTAATTTTACCCACTAACAAAGATTTCCACGCAAAATCAAAACTATTGAAGCTGTAAGTGTGAAATTTTGCTTAGATGATCTTCAGATATTGTGGGAACTTACCTAAAAGAGATTACACGGAATTCCCATGGGAACGAATTGTAGGGCGTCCGCTAGTTGATATGTACGTTTGGTGTTCCAGTCGCAACCCCTCTTATCTTTTAAACTTTTAAAAAAATTTCCCTGTCCATATTTGCCCTTAGGAGGGGGTAGGACCCCTAAATTTTTGTAGGACTCTGCAGATCCTCATTTCTAGTGCCAAGGTAAAGTTATAAACATCAATGATGTACATATTTTGCCGCTAAACAGACATTTTTTAGTCTTACTTTACCCGTGCTAATCCGCGATTTCGTTCTAGTTCTCTTACTATTTTAGTACGAAAAGTCACTTCGATCAGTTACGTTACGACGTGAAGGAAGGGCAAACTAGCAAACACACTTTCACATTTAATATTTTTCTTAAACGCTTGCCCGCTTCATGGATATTCACAAATAATTTTTGGGCAATTAGTTGCGTAACAAGATTATTACTTCTTTTTTAACAACTGGTTGCAAAACCTAGTTGCCAAGCGGCCGGAGGGGATCTGTGCCCGGTATTTAGCGTTACTGGTAGTTGGCTCATTCAAGTTTTTCTTTCATCCCCAGTTTCCACATAGAAAGTTATTGTACTAATAGTTTGTCGTGAATGTTGCTCCATCCAGCAGCAGTTCCACGTGCAGTCGTCGACGCAGTTCAACGCGCAGTACTACAACAACAAGGCGCAGCACTCGTTCTGCGCAGACCTCACCATCAACGGCAACGTCTACAAGGGATACGGTAAGCATCGGCGATGAAGTATGCAGATGTAACGCTGCTGTGTTCAAACTGCCTTCCTTTGGTGTTCAAACTGCCTTCTTTTAGTGTTCAAACTTAATAAAGAACGCGCTCTTTTTTATTACTCAAAAATCCACCACTAATCTTAAAGAACCTGCTTCTACATGAGGAGTTTTCTGATCTATCTTGATCAGCGTGTGTAAGAGTGTGTAAGAATGAAGGTGCCACGCGGCTATCGAGCAGTCCCTCAGCTTTTACATTGAAGATTTATACTTATTTTAGAAGCCTGCCGTAATAGGTGAATTTTATTGAAATACTAGAGGATTCTCGGAAATACGTTCCTGTGGGGATTTCGTAAATTCATTCCTTATTCCATATCTACATCGTTAAGAAAACCTTTGTGCAAAATTTCAGCTTTCTAGATCAAGGTTTTCGAATGGGCGTTGATGAGTCAGTGAGGCACCTTTTTTCTATTATTGAGGTTATTCATTACAAATATACAAATCTTTCCTCTTTATATTAGTGTAGTTTGTAGATCAAGGTACCGACACTCTATCTCCATGTTAGGTTTTATCAGTAACCTAGCTTTCCTCAACCTTGTATTGTATAATCGATTTATTAAGCTACATTTAAGGATATTGGAAACACCATTTATAGATACTAAGAACTAGGAATGAAATTATGTTAGATGCATATAATAAAATCCGTAGTTAACCAGATTCGGTGTGTCTCATTTACTCCCTTTTATCTAGCTGGAAGTTGAAGTGAATGTTCCATAATACTAAACAGTGTACTGATGTTTCAGGTGAGAACAAGCTGACGGCTCGCAACGTGGCGGCCGAGCAGGCCATCCGCGACCTCATCATCAAGAAGATGAACAAAGTCCTCGGACCTGAAAGTAAGATTGTTGAGACTAGATTCATTTACAGGGTCCCCCGTGCGTTTTGTGGAGTTAATATGTCTGTCCTTACTATACTCGCGCCAAATGTATACCTGGTGTTCGAGATTACTATCGCAAGCGGCGTAAACAATCGCGCGACGGGTTAATGTCATAATGTAAGCTTTGTGTGTGCAAAAATAACTCATTCTTATACTACTAAGGGCTCTTTTATTGTCATGCGTGTTCGCGCCGCACGCGTGCCGCCCGCAACCTGTTGGGTTTCTTTTCCCGCGTGCGTGTGGCGCGCCTTACAATAAAAACATGTATGAAATAACAGGTTGCGGGCGCGAACACGCATGACAATAAAAGGGCCCTAAACGAGATCATGGTCATGGGTGTTCTTTTTTGTCTTTATGTGTGTTCCAAGTGTAATTTAAAAATATAACGATCTTTTACTGCGAAACATGGCAACCGAGGAAGTAACTAATCTAAGGTTTTATTTAGATTTCGAACTGGCTTGAAAGAAAGCTGTTTATTGAAAAAAAAAACTTATTATTTTTCGTTGTTTGTCAGTGATTTTGAAAAGTTCTGCCTAGGTACTACTTAGTTTTAATTTCCCCGCATTATTTGAGAAAAATGCTATACAAGCCTTGGCCACAACTAGGCATTGATGGACTTGCGTATTCAAGGCGCAGACCCACCGCTTTCGTATGTCGTGCTTAGCGTGTTAACACGTAAATACGATAAACGCCAGGTGATTATCTACTCAATGAGTATGACAAATAAGGCTCAAATTAGATGTTAATCTAATCCACGCAGCTAAAATGCGTGCCCGTGCACAGCGTGCGCGGCGGTGGGTCTGCGCCTGTACAGTCAACAACCGCGCAGTGAACTTTGGATCTCAAAGTGGCCTAAATTATTAAATGCAAAAATGCATAATTCTGATATAGGTGACGCGGGCCCACCCGCTCATCAGTTGGCAACAATCGCGTATTAACATCGCATTTAACATTTTCTTAAACATTTTTTTAATATTTTAAACATTTTCTTTTATTTTAATTAATTTAATTTATTGAATATTTGGTGTGGACTTTTTAATAGACCTTTTTAAGAAACACTTCTGTTTTGATTTCTCACCTAAATATAATTAAATAACATTAACATTGAACAGTAAATGTATAGGTTCCTGCGCTTCCTGCCTATACATTTTGGTCCTTCGAGCCGGACACGTTCGTCTATCAATGCCTCTCGCTGGTCGCCGCAGTAATGTGCCGTTACTGTATCGCTATATGTGTAGGTGTGGGCGAGGAGGGCGAGGAGGAGGCGCTGCCGATGATCCAGCTGGCGTCGTTCGCTCTGCACAAGTTGTTCACCGAGTGGGAGTACGAGGGCCACAAGGTGCCCACTCTCAAGCCGACGGCCACCTCCGTGAGTACATTATAACCATGTTTTTTTAAGTATAAGATGGGTTAACTCTTGACCTCAATCTTGATCAGAAAATGCCTATAAAGGCACTAGTATTCCCACGCACCGACGGAACACAGCGAGCTGTTCGGCGTCGGACTTCGGTAGGAGGGTGGTCGCGAACCAGACGGCTCCTTACAGAGCCTACCACACCGCATGAGACCATAGGATGACACCCCAGATTCAGAAAAAAATGAAGTGTCGTTCTTCGACTTAGCTTTAACGACTGTAATCAATCGACAACGGCCGGGACCGACCAAATATGCAATAAGTATCTCCTTTGCAAATCGAGTATTTCAGTTGAAACGGTGGCTATCTAGCGGATATGTCGTCTGTTTAGTCGATATGTCGGTTCGGTTGCTAATTGGTCGTGTGTCCCCCCCAGGTGAGCGACACGGCGAGCGAGTCGGGCCAGTCGAGCGCCGGCCAGAAGCCGCGCGCCGCCAAGAAGAAGGAGGTCCCGGCCGGCGCCGCGGGCATGCACCCCTGCATGCTGCTGACGTACATGCGGCCGCAGCTGGAGTACCGCGAGCTGGCCGTGGACGGCGACCGGCCGCAGAACATGATCTTCACGCTCGGGGTGGACGTCGATGGCTCCACTTACATCGGGAAGGGTAAATATATTATTAAACTAGCGTTCCGCTCGGGACTTTGTTCCCGTGATAATATTTTCGTAAATTTCCCAATGGTTTTAATAGTTATTCTGCTGTTCGGGATGGAGAAAAATGCAACAAAACAAAAACCATGAAAATCGGTCCAGCCGTTCTCGAGTTATAAAACTTTGTTTTATATATTTTCTTCCTCCATGCTCGGGAAAGACTTCTTACCTCCCTAAAAACAGGGATGTAAGTAGACTATAACACACTTATAAATCAAAACAGGGATATAAGTAGACTATAACACACCTATAAATCAAAACAGGGATGTAAGTAGACTATAACACACCTATAAATCAAAACAGGGATGTAAGTAGACTATAACACACCTATAAATCAAAACAGGGATGTAAGTAGACTATAACACACCTATAAATCAAAACAGGGATGCAAGTAGACTATAACACACCTATAAATCAAAACAGGGATGTAAGTAGACTATAACACACCTATAAATCAAAACAGGGATGTAAGTAGACTATAACACACCTATAAATCAAAACAGGGATGCAAGTAGACTATAACACACCTATAAATCAAAACAGGGATGTAAGTAAACTATAACACACCTATAAATCAAAACAGGGATGTAAGTAGACTATAACACACCTATAAATCAAAACAGGGATGTAAGTAGACTATAACACACCTATAAATCAAAACAGGGATGTAAGTAGACTATAACACACCTATAAATCAAAACAGGGATGTAAGTAGACTATAACACACCTATAAATCAAAACAGGGATGTAAGTAGACTATAACACACCTATAAATCAAAACAGGGATGTAAGTAAGTTTGAAATTGTAACAAGATCTGCCCATACAAATAGTTGGAATAAAATCTTCATGCTAAATAATTACGATTTTACCTAAAAGTCGCGTTCATGTTTTGATTTAAAAAAAAATAGAACAGCGGGTTTTGTCTAATTTGCAAAAAATAAATTAATAAAATTTATTTTTCTTTACTTACAATTGTTTTATTTACCTCGCATGGAGGATGAAAAGCAGAGTGTTTACCTCGGGTGGAACTATCAATAACACCCTCGAACTATATGCGTCCTCGCTTCGCTCGTGCGCCTAAATATCTCGGATGTTATTGATTCCTTACCACCCTTGCGTAACAATCTACTATAAGATAATAAAGCGGATCTTAATTCGCTTATATTATGTGACTATGTCTAGTAGAAGGGAACACTTTGAGGGTAGTAAATAAGAGCGATTAACATAGCTTATTACATTACATTTTCGCCCTTAGTGACTATTCTCAAGGTGGTCCCTTTTACCAGTCAGTCACATATCATGATTGTACCTATGTTCCCGACGTTTCGACTTCGACGCGGTGCACGCGCCGCGGTCACGGGTAGACTTGTTGTTCCAGCAAGCTGTGTTAAAATCGTAAGGTCATATTCATATAGGACTAGCTTCCCGTCCTGGACTAAGTTCCCGTGGGAATTTGGGAATATGACAGTGAATATCACATTAAGGCTCAAATTAGATGTCGATCTGATCCACGCAGCTGAAATGCGTGCGCGGCGGTGGGTCTGCGCCTGTACTATCGGAGCGTGTGTTATAACTGTGTTGTGTTTGCAGCGTCCAACAAGAAGGAGGCCCGCAAGCTGGCTGCCAAGGCGGCCTGCACCGCGCTCTTCGGGGTGCACTTCGACGACACGCACGCCGCCCCCCCCACCGCCGCACCCGCGCCCGCGCAGCCCGTGCATCTCGCTTAAAATTTTATGATTATAAACATTAACACACCCCCTCCCCCCTGCATACTCTCTTAGATCCGTATTACAGGAAATCAAGTCTTGATCTTTAATTATGTATCGATTGTCTCTTTCTCTATCGAATTGAAGCGCTCGTAATCTACAGGTGAAATTGAAAACATTCGACAAACTTTGAGGGATGAATCTACCCATGATTACGAACGACTTTTTCCATGGGACCGACTTTCCTACTAAAAAATAAAAATCTGCTGTTCCATACAAAAGTTCGACACCTACTCGACCAAAATTTATGGAACGCCTAATTTTTATTTTTTAGTTGGAAAGTCGGTCCCATGGACAAAGTTGTTCGTAATCATGGGTAGATTCATCCCTCAAAGTTTGTCGAATATTTCAATTTCACCCTGTAGTGTCGCCCGCTGATCTCGACCGGTGTCAGTGAGGCAGGGAACCTGATAAGTGATCAAAGTGGCAAATTATCACGAGCGTTTCCGTGCTTCGGAGGGCACGTTAAGCTGTCGGTCCCTTCTGTGGTCGATAGACTACTGTCGTTAAACCAAGTCAGAGGCCATTTGGCGGTTTGAAAACTGTGATACGCCAGAGTTAGTTAACTTCGCCACACACTTGACTGCACCTACACAATAGAGACTATCAAATTAAGTATAGATCAAAACTTGAGTCTCTTTCTGTAAAATGGGCTTCGAAGTAGTCCAGCAATATGCTACCGGCTGCGCTACTTCATCCGGGGATATCAATGGAACAGGTGAAAGGAAGTGATTCTTGCGATCTACTATTACACAACCACACATATACCATTCCATACCAATGGATACAGAACCGTTTTGCGAGTAGAAACTAGTGCAATGAACGAACACCAATAAATAACATGTTGTTTTCAACGTGTAGGGTTTCAACAAGGTTTAGTTATCCTTAGCTAACAGAATATTTCGATATTTAAAATTGCCGTCATGTACCAGAATGTTCCATTTCATTATGTATTAAGTAGCGATAATACTTTCTCATTGTAGTATAAGTTAGGTTATAATTATAAGAAACTTTATCTAAAACGGTTTTAAAAGAAAATGCTCTTCTATAAAGTAATATCTTTCAAACCATAATGGACTCATGTTTGGAATTATTCTCACTTATTTTATGAGAATTAGAAAATAAATCCTTTAAAAATATGTTTGATGTTTTATTTTATTGATCACATCTAGTATAAAGAAATGGCCCCTGAGAGGAGGATTATTGTGTTAAGTAATACAGCAGGCCTTGGACGTACTACATTTATTAACATGGAAATTGAGATCATCGAAAATTAAAAACGCATTTTACAAAACTTGATAAAAACACGGGTGTTGAGGACTAACGCAGACGACCCAACTACAAACTTAAGTGTGAGGTCCCGTAACAATCTGTGCAAATTTATCAATCAACGACAAAGTGTGTCCTCGCGGTTATCGATCAGCAACACAGCACCTCGAGCACGATGCGCGACTAACTTGCGGCACCACTCGGCTGACGGTGAAACTTCACTTTGATTGCGCGAGAGTCCCTGACATCGGCCTAATCAACAAAGGAGAACCAGACAAGAAATTGATTGATATACCTTTGAGTGTGTAGTATTCTTTAGTCATTGATCGTCCTCTGGTGTTGACATAGGACCGCGGCGCATTCCGTGCTCGAGCTGCTGTGTTGAGTTGTCAACGACAAATTAAAGTGTTGCCCTGCCTATAGTCTGTGTTAAATTAATAATAACCTCGTGTTGCCCTTATAAAAAACGCTATAAAGGACAGTATGCGGTTTCGAGACTCAAGTCTGTGTTAAGTTGTCATGCGTTAGTCTATCCAACATCGACTAAGTCTTAAGTTGAGACTATGAAACATGAAGGCTGATGCAAATAACAAAACTATCGTACTTTAATTACATAAAAGATCGTGTAAGGAACAGCTTAGCAAATACTTAAATGGTAAAGAAATAAACGCCATTGCATATATTGATCGGCTACAAGTAAGTACCTAATTAATTTTTATCTGGAATCGTAAAGTTATTTTCTTTATTTATCTATTTTGATGCTACGCTATGTATCGCGCCCCGTGCCGCTGCCAGATGTACAGTCAACGGCACAGTTACCACAAACTGTCAAATTTACCCAATGGATAGTAAACTCTAACGCTTAGAGATTAAATTGAAAATCGATTGAAGAAATTTGACAGTTTTAGATAGCATGATGTGCTTGTCCTTGTACATTACTGGTTTTTGTGTTTTATGCTGTTAAAATGAAGTGTACTCGAATTTTTCACTGGAAAATCAATCAAAATGATGGTCTGAAGTACCCTGCCTAGCACGGGCACTGAATTCAGAGTTTCATTTTCGATAAGCTGTACCCTTACACAAACGCAGTGATTTATATTATCTTTGCCTTACACCCTATGTACCCACAAGGTGGTGAACAAGTTACTCAAGCAGTTGACTCAAACTTAGTCGATAGCAAAGATTCATCACGTAAGTAATACTTAAATATCTAAAAAAATACGAACATTAACAGAATCACAATAACTTTTGTACACATCGGAAGTCTCTATACTACTCAGTCTTTGCGGATCTACGTCTGCAGCTCACTGGAGTATTTTAAAGAGAAACAACTGGCGGGTAACTAACATGTTTTATTTTATTAATTATGGATTATCTCTTGTATTTACAAGAAAGAATTCATTATTAACAAAAAACATTTTGATTATGGAATCTATCATAACGGCGAAGATGCAGTCCACGCTGTACAATAGCGAGCTCACCCAAAAGGAGCCAATTTCTCTTTTATTTTCACTCGAACTTAAAAGAGTAAGTATCCTTTCTTTTTTACTAATATATGCAAAACTGTAATTTACATAATTTATTAACGGTTTTACTCGCGTTACGTTATGTGTAGCACTCACGAATCGTTTATTAGTTAAATGCAAAAGTGTTAGTCCTTCCTTCACATGTCGTTATGTGGCAAAAAGTTCGACTTGCGCCCATATTTTTGAAACGATAGAATTCCAATTTGCATACGAATTGACAAGATTCGCATGAGAATCTCATAAAAATTTTGTCAATTCGTATGCGAATTGGAATTCTATTGTTTCAAAATTCAGGCCCTTGGTTTTAAACCGCAGGAGGGATAATAGGAGGGCTCTGGAGAATGATAGGCTATTTGTTTAGAAGCAATTCAAAATGCCTAAAAAATAGAGATTAATGATAAACGACAACAAGTAGGTAGGTAAGTACTTAAGATTAAGGCTTGTGTTCACCAAAAATATAACCAACGGTTAAACCGCGGTTAGAAGCTAATCAGACAAAATGTCAAAAAAAATGTATGAAAATGACGTCAAATCTCTGGTTATCTGCTAATCGTTGGTTACATTTTTGGTGAACACTGGCCTAAGTATTGCTAGGTGTAGGACTCGACAAGAAAATTCTTTGGTTGGTGTTGCTAACAGAGTTTTGAACCGTATCCACTTAGCAATAGAAGTACGCCATTGACTGTGTACAGTCAAGAGCAGGTCACGCTTTACACTACCAGTTTAAGCTGAGCTCTGATTTATACTGCGCGCCATACAATGCAGGGCCGGTCCAAAGTCCAAAGTGTCAAGCTTGATGTGCTCTTGAGTGCACCTTCTATGTCAAAAGTACGATATAGTTTTAGACAGAATAAAACTTGAATAATAACGAAATAATAATAACTTGCATATTTAGTAGACATTGAACAATACTTAACTCAAACAATTAAAACATTTAACAATCGAGTTTGTGCCTACTTATTAAAATAAGAACATTGTTAAATAATAACGAACACAAAATCAAGTGTCTATATTAAAAATTATTCAGTGTATAAAATGCAAATGCATTAAGTAAATTTAAGGACCTATGATAACCTGTAGTACTTTAATTAATCTTAAATATCAAAATGGACGTTAAGAATTGGCCACACCGTCTACCTAAAGTTTCTCAAAGTTTTGTCAAAAATTTCTAAATTCTATAAAATGGGTTAAGTATGTAATTCATATTTTTATACATCTGGAAGTTATAACGTCAAAGAATTTAAAATTATCTCAAGATCACGCGCCGTTAGCGTCAGCGTCAGAGTAACGTATTTTCTTACTTTATTTTCAGTAGTAGGTAAGTATGTATGTACATTTACATAAGAGTCATAAAATAAAAATTCTGACATCAGAATGATCGGTTCATTCGTCTGTGCTTCCTCCCATCTCTTTTTTTGCAAGTAAGTACCATAGGGCTTTTTTATAATTCGCAACGGCACGGCAAAATTGTATTACCATTACCTTCTATATTTTAGAAGTTGAGAACGTAGAGGGCAAGGTAATTCAAATTTTGAAGTACCGTGCGCCGGCGCCGTGCCGTTCGAATTATATGTATATAAAAAAGGCTCATAGACATATTTTATATCCCGACATCGAAATTCTTTAGTAAAGTATTAAGTTAGGTATTTTTGAAGTCACTCTGACGCTCATGGTGAGTGGCTCACCGAGAAGTACCTATTCATAAAAATACAAATCTATCTAACCACTAAGTAGTAAGTACTATATCTACACCTAAGTGGTACTAGAGTGTCGATCGTCGCAACACTAGTAACAATCGACGGGGAGAATTGTCACGATGTAGCGGACTAGGTGAGGGCGTACGTCCACATGGCGAGCGGTGACGTCATGTGCGCGGGGTGCGGCGGCTCGCGGCCCCCCACCACCAGCACGCACAGCGCGCGCGGGGCCGCGGGGGGCCGGCGCAGGTCGGCCAGCTCGATGTCGGGGCCCTCCACGCCCGAGTCCGGGGTCAGCGCGGCCCCCAGCGCGCGCACGTCCGGGCCCAAGTAGTGCGGGTTGCTGAACCCTAACGACGCCCCGGACAGCCGGTTGACCCGCTCCGCGCTCGCGTAGTCCGACGTCGACGTGTCCCCCTCCTCCTCGGTCACGTGTTCCCGCCGGAATCTGACGGACGCGGACTTAGCGACGGCCGTGACGGCCCCGTCCGGCCCCGCCCGCCGGGAGTCGGCCTCCCGCCGCATCTCCTCCTCCTCCTCCGAGTCGAAGTACACGAGCCGCGTGGCCCGCGTCGGGGACAGCGCCGGCGTCGGGAGCACCATGTCCGCGAAGTCCGGGACCGACACGGGGTCCCGGGACAGCTCGTAGGCGTCGGGCACGTCGCCGGGCCGGGGGCTCTCGCCGCCGTCGATGACGTAGGCGGAGCGCGACTTGGCGAGCGCGGGGTCGTGCCGCACGAGGCTCTCGGTGGAGTCCCGCTCGCCGGCCAGCACGCTGTACGAGCAGCGCGCCGCGCGGCGCAGGTGAAAGGCCGACAGCTTGGAGATCTCCCGCAGTAGCCCCCCGCCGCCCGCCCCGCCCCGCCCCGCGCCGCGCGCCCCCCGCCCCCCGCGCCCCCCCGCGCCCCGCCCGCCAGTAGCACCGCGCACGTGTCCACGCGCGGGCCGGGCCATTTCAGGTTCTGGTGCAGACGCTCCCACGTCTCTGTCGCTAGGGAAATCATTTTCCACGTTAAAAACGTATGAGTCACCGACTTAAATCTCGATCCCGACGACGATAAAGTAGATAACAAATATTTTTTCAGACTACTATGCCTATTAGCAGATAACCACAAACGAAAATGTCACTCATTTATTTAGATAATGTTCTAATTTATAGAATTTTATTGTTTTTGTTGATTTTTTTAAAAGCGCTAACTCATTTTCGATAAAATTTGTATAGGACCACGTCTGGAGACCACTCTTTCGAATAAAAAAAGAATTATGAAAATCGGTCCATAATTGGCGGAGAAATCGGTGAATAGTCGAACATAGAACCTCCTCCTTTTTTAAGTCGGTAACAAAGTACTTATAACATGAGTCTTCTTTCCAATGCTCTTACTATTTTTTTCAGTGTTTTATACAGGGTTACTTTTTAATCAGTACACAAATTTTTCTTACGGTGTCAGTAACGTTGATAGAACGTAAATAAGACGGAAAAAGAATTTCTTTTTCCAAAATTTTCAGATTTTGATACCCCTTTTTAACGTCTTAGAGAATGAATTTTGTAAAACGCAGAAAAACGGGTGTCACAAATTGTGTTGAAGAGTACTATTACCAAGTTTAAAGTCAATTGGACGAAGTTATTTTTTTTTCCATACAAAAAAATTGATTTATTTTCATGCTTCAGACTATCTAGTGTGAAATTTTTATATGAAACGATATAAAACAAAAAAACACGGGTCTGTTAAATTTTCATTAAGTTTACGTACAAAAAACTTGTGTACTGATTAAAAAATAACCCTGTAAAGAAGCTTAATATGATTATGTAGCGAGTAGAGTATCTCACCGAAGTGGAACCGCCAGAGCTCGTTGGTGGGGCCGCCGTCCACCTCCCCCCCGAAGATGTAGAGGTGTGCGCCGGCGCGCAGCCCCGCGTGGCCGCAGCGCGCCGCCGGACTCAGCCGCGGAGACAGCCGGACGGCGCTCCACACGCGGGACACTACAACAGCGACAGCCTACTCTGAGTGCAGCTACTTACTTACAAACTTGATCATCATTATCATGTCAGCCGCAAGTCGTCCACATAGGCCCTACCCTAGAGATCTCCACCTCGATCAGTCCTACGCCACCCGCATTCGGTGGCTTCCACCTTGTGCTCTGTCTTCCTACGCTGCGCCTTCCGGTACGTGGTCGCTACTCGAGGACTTTCCTGCCCCAGCGGCCATCAGTCCTACGAGCGATGTGCCCTGCCACAGGCCCTGCTTACTGCCACTTAAGGTTAGCAATTGTTTGGGTTATGTCGGTGATATTTACAAACTTATAATTGTTCGTTTTAGTTTACCTGGTCCGATTTTGATAATTTATGGTTGACTTTGATTTCAAAAGACAGCCTCACTTTTGGTGACAGTGATGTTGCCACAATGGGGAAACGATCTGACAATAAAGTCTAGGGAAAAAAGTATATACAGATGGCGCTAACCTGCACGTAAGGTAATGAGAAATTTCGCCGTTTGACTTGAAGGCACAATAGCTCAGTCAGTTACAGCACCGGGAGATCTAATCCTGGGGTCATGAGTTTAAGTCTCATTCCCGCCGAACATTTTTCATTCCATAAAATTATTTTAAAAGTACAGTAGACTGTACTCTTTGTTAGAACAAAGAGCCGGTTGTCGTGCGCCTGCAAACCGCACTCTTTGTCAGACTGTACATAGTTCACACTTACACGTATCATAGTACCAGAGGTCGTTGCAGGCGCGCAGGTCGCACTGGCCGCCGTGCACGTAGAGCCGTGCGTCGTGCAGCGCGGCCGCGTGCCGGTGCCGCGCCGGGCCCCCGGCCACCGTGCGCACCGCCTGCCACGTCTCCGACTCTGGAGGAAACGAACACGCACGTTGTAGCTAGTTACGGGTAGCAACCCTAGACGATTTGCTGACGAGCGCCCTATATTCTAAGAAAGTGTGACCGTTGGTTAAACGTCTAGATGAGACCTCAGCAGTATGGGAATTCTTATCGGGGACCACCCGAGTGGTCATGTAGATCATGTAGGAGCCTAAGTTAGTTGCTAAGTTAGAGTTAGTTATTTTCTGTATTTTGAAGCGAATAAACCCTCCTTGAAATTAAAATCTGTTTTTTAAAACGTCCTCCGGCTCCCAGATAACTTGACTAGCTTCCCTTTGTGTAAGAAATATGTGTCAACATGAGACAACACACAGCTCCAGCTCCTTAACATCACACATATGTTAAGACGACTTAAAGAACCAAACCGTTCGAGTTATGGAGTATATAAAAAGTGATTAAAAAGTGCATATGAACAAAGTGACTTCCCTTTAACAGACTCTAAGATAATGTTAATGGACTCATTCTTAGTGTAGAAGTTTAAGCATTGTAAAATTACTAACTAGTTTTTTAGGCTAGATCGTATTAATATTAAGATTTATCTTGTAAATGGAGGTATTTTAAAAAGAAAAAAAATGAGAATAATGGCCCACCTATATAGCAACATGTAGTGCGTGCCCTACCACCTCACGTAACAAAGCCTATTATAATGGATGCAATTCAATCCGCTGGATTCCACCGTCCAAGTGGCTACGTTCTGGCCGCAACTTTACAATTTCTTGTCATCGACTCGCTAAGAAGAATATGAGAAGAGATTATTTTTTCGTAGGTAGTTACCAAACTTTGGTTACAAACTTTATTTGTACCCGTGATTGTTTTGTATGTAGTGTGTATGTTAATAAAATTACAGTATCAATGTGTATTGAAATGTCCCAATGTTTACATCTCCACCACATCGCAATAGCTACGAAGCGTAGACTCGTAGCACATTCGTAGCATGAAAAATAACGTCTGTCAAGCGGTTTCCCCAGACAGAGACTTCGATTAATAATCCAAATATGTATTTAATTTTGGGCACTGTTTGATACGGATTACAAATTTTATAATAAGACAACTTATGACACGCCTCGGCTTCTCATGTTTCAACCAACGGCTATACAGGGTGCATTCACTCGCCACCTCGCTTTTGTCTCATCAGGTATAACTCATAAATGTCCATATGAACAAAGATTATCCTTCTTCAAAATGCTAACCCTGCGGAATCGACGTACTGTCTCTGATCTAATGTTTTTGCACAAAATCGTTCATAATAAAATTAAAAGTATTAATATTCTTGATAAAATTAAATTCTCCGTTCCTTTTAAGTACCCCCGCTATCCCCTTACAAAAACTTTTAGTATACCTCGTTATAAAACTAACCTTAGCTTGCATCACCCTCTCTCGAGAATCTATTGTAAGTACAATGAAATCAACGCCAATTCGTCAGACATAGATATTTTTTACGATTCTGCCATACAATTCAAACGTAAAATGCTGAAATCAATATCTTAATAAACTTTTGCACTATTTTGTTTATATAATTAAGTATAATTGCCTGTTATGTCCTAAATTGTTTGCTTCCTGTTTTTCATCAGTACTAGTAAGTTTTATCTGATTTATTTCATTTTTATTTTCTTTTATTGTCGTCTTGAAATATACGAATGTTGTTGTGTACACTTATAAGTGGCGAACATATAACCAATGGTATAGTAAAATATTTATAAGTGAAATACAAAATATGTATCGCTGTTAGTGTACCTTAAGTAAATAAATAAGTAAATAAAAGACAGCTTAGCAAATACTTAAATAGTGTAATCTACCCATAACTATCATCAGCTATAATTAATTTTTTTTCCGGAAACGTCATGTTAAGGAGTTTTCATTATTTAACTACTTTGTCGCTACGCAACGTATCGTGGTACCGCG
>OX465254.1:327373-354618 GCA_949987775.1 Aproaerema taeniolella | reverse complement strand
TTTTTTAAGTCGGTAACAAAGTACTTATAACATGAGTCTTCTTTCCAATGCTCTTACTATTTTTTTCAGTGTTTTATATAGAAGCTTAATATGATTATGTAGTGAGTAGAGTATCTCACCGAAGTGGAACCGCCAGAGCTCGTTGGTGGGGCCGCCGTCCACCTCCCCCCCGAAGATGTAGAGGTGTGCGCCGGCGCGCAGCCCCGCGTGGCCGCAGCGCGCCGCCGGACTCAGCCGCGGAGACAGCCGGACTGCGCTCCACACGCGGGACACTACAACGTCATCCTACTATATGACTACAACTACTCATTTAAAAACTTACAAGACACTAGTTGTTCTTTTTATTTTACCTGTCCGATTTTGTTTTAATTTCTAGTAGACTTGGTTTCAAAATCAAGCCTCACTTTTGGTAACTGTGATATTGCTCACAGGACTGAGATGACCTGGTAGGACAGAAAAGTCCTTAAAAGCCACAATGGACTGACGAACTGACAATAAAGTCTACAGAAAAAAGTACAGATGGCGCTAACCTACATGCACGACGTAATGTGTTAAGTAAGAGAATGAGGAATTCGCCGCTTGACTTGAAGGCACGATAGCTCAGTTGGTTAGAACACCAGGTGTAATCCTGGGGTCGTGGGTTCAAGTCTCATTCCCGCCGAACATTTTTCTTTCCAAAAAATGATTACGTCACTTACACGTATCATAGTACCAGAGGTCGTTGCAGGCGCGCAGGTCGCACTGGCCGCCGTGCACGTAGAGCCGTGCGTCGTGCAGCGCGGCCGCGTGCCGGTGCCGCGCCGGGCCCCCAGCCACCGTGCGCACCGCCTGCCACGTCTCCGACTCTGGAGGAAACGAACACGCACGTTGTAGCTAGTTACGGGTAGCAACCCTAGACGATTTGCTGACGCGCGCCCTATATTCTAAGAAAGTGTGACCGTTGGTTAAACGTCTAGATGAGACCTCAGCAGTATGGGAATTCTTATCGGGGACCACCCGAGTGGTCATGTAGCCTAGAGCCTAAGTTAGTTGCTAAGTTAGAGTTAGTTCTGTTCTGTATTTTGAAGCGAATAAACCCTCCTTGAAATTAAAATCTGTTTTTTAAAAGGTCCTTCGGCTCCCAGATAACTTGACTAGCTCCCCTTTGTGTAAGAAGTATGTGTCAATATGAGACAACACACAGCTCCATCTCCTTAACAACACACATATGTTAAGAAGACTTAAAAGAACCAAACCGTTCGAGTTAGTGGAGTAAATAAAAAGTGATTAAAAAGTGCTTATCAACAAAGTGACTTCCCTTTAAAGACTCTAAGATAATGTTAATGGACTCATTTTTAGTTTAGAAGTTTAAGCAATAGTAAAATTACTAACTAGTCTTTTAGGCTAGATCGTATTAATATTAAGATTTATCTTGTAAATGAAGGTATCTTAAAAAGAAAAAACATGTAGTGCGTGCCCTACCACCTCACGCAACAAAGCCTATAATGCATGCAATTCAATCCGCTGGATTCCACCGTCCAAGTGGCTACGTTCTGGCCGCAACTTTACTGTTTCTTGTCATCGACTCGCTAAGAAGAATATGAGAAGAGATTATTTTTTCGTAGCTAGTTACCAAACTTTGGTTACAAACTTTATTTGTACCCGTGGTTGTTTTGTATGTAGTGTGTATGTTAATAAAATTACAGTATCAATGTGTATTGAAATGTCCCAGTGTTTACATCTCCACCACATCGCAATAGCTACGAAGCGTAGACTCGTAGCACATTCGTAGCATGAAAAATAACGTCTGTCGAGCGGTTTCCCCAGACAGAGACTTCGATTAATAATCCAAATATGTATTTAATTTTGGGCACTGTTTGATACGAATTACAAATTTTATAATAAGACAACTTATGACACGCCTCGGCTTCTCATGTTTCAACCAACGGCTATACGGGTGCATTCACTCGCCACCTCGCTTTTGTCTCATCAGGTATAACTCATAAATGTCCATATGAACAAAGATTATCCTTCTTCAAAATGCTAACCCTGCGGAATCGACGTACTGTCTCTGATCTAATGTTTTTGCACAAAATCGTTCATAATAAAATTAAAAGTATTAATATTCTTGATAAAATTAAATTCTCCGTTCCTTTTAAGTACCCCCGCTATCCCCTTACAAAAACTTTTAGTATACCTCGTTATAAAACTAACCTTAGCTTGCATCACCCTCTCTCGAGAATCTGTTGTAAGTACAATGAAATCAACGCCAATTCGTCAGACATAGATATTTTTTACGATTCTGCCATACAATTCAAACGTAAAATGCTGAAATCAATATCTTAATAAACTTTTGCACTATTTTGTTTATATAATTAAGTATAATTGCCTGTTATGTCCTAAATTGTTTGCTTCCTGTTTTTCATCAGTACTAGTAAGTTTTATCTGATTTATTTCATTTTTCTTTTCTTTTATTGTCGTCTTGAAATATACGAATGTTGTTGTGTACACTTCTAAGTGGCGAACATATAACCAATGGTATAGTAAAATATTTATAAGTGAAATACAAAATATGTATCGCTGTTAGTGTACCTTAAGTAAATAAATAAGTAAATAAAAGACAGCTTAGCAAATACTTAAATAGTGTAATCTACCCATAACTATCATCAGCTATAATTAATTTTTTTTCCGGGAACGTCATGTTAAGGAGTTTTCATTATTTAACTACTTTGTCGCTACGCATCGTATCGTGGTACCGCGTCCCGCGCGCGGTCCCCCCGCGCCGCTATGCTATCTGAGTGCGATGTACTGTGGCGTAGCTCTGAGGGAGCTGGTGACCGGGTCGACAAACAGGAAACACAGTTATATGGTTGACTTCATTTATTAGAAGGAAAACCTGACCTTCACGGCCAAAGCCGCGGAAGGGACTACGTCAGTTATTTATAAAAGGCGCGAAATGACCCCAATAATTTAAAGTAGGAACCATCGGCTAAAGGCCTTACAAGGAGATGGTATACGTAGAGGTAATAGAACCTCTACATCCCCCCCGGTGAGGATAAATTTTGTCGCAGGCGAGAAAATTTCAATATCCTTCCGTTGCTCTGGCCTCCTAGCCTACCTGTGGCGGACGACAGACAATCTGAGGAACCGAGCAGGTCATTTCTAAGAACTAGTTAGAAGGAAACATCATCTAAATTCCGAAAAGTAAAGGACATATTCCTTCTAACTTCCGCATACAAAAACCGCAACAAAAAACTATGCGACAGCTCGCCTAAGTTTTAACCAAGAAGCACATTTATATAAAATTTTGAAAAAGCGTTGTAAATCTGGACCTATACCGGGATAAAGATATTTACGCGAAAGCTAATGAGTATGAGCGCGAACGGAAGTCCTCCCTCCTCGTCCTTTATGTCTTATGCAGACACCCCAAGGTCCTACGGACTTATATGAGTTTGCAGATCACGGATGGAACAATTCCATGTCGCGTTCACTCCCTACGCTAATTCACAATATTTTTATAATTCACGACACTTTAAAGTTCATATTTGTTTCATTATATCGACGACGTTGTCTTCATTGTATACTTATTTTGAAAGTATTTTCCTCTCCAATATACATGAAAATCATAAAAAAGTATTAATTATTAAATAAACAATCATGTTTGTAAACATTATAAGACAACAATGTCAACAAAAGTCATTGTGAAAACTTTAGCTTTTGGCAACTGTCATATTGAATTATAGAAAACATCAAATTCAAATTCAAAATAAAATTGTCATAGTAACCAAATAATAGAAAAAAATGAATTGAAAATTTATAAAAATTGAAAATGAATTTTCTGTTAATAACTGAAAAGAAAAACCCAAATTAACACATCCTACCGCTAAAAAATAGTATGCTACTAGGTAATATCATAGAAACTTCCATAAAATAACCACATTCTTTCACCATTTATAACAATCACTAAGGGGATAACTCAGATAATATCACTATTTGATCACTATCTACAGCACTATCTACGAAACCCTATTACTGCACTAACTACAAGATAATCGTCTTTTATAAACTCTTATTTTCATCACACATATATTCTATTCTATTCTTCTCTTCCTCCTTGCTTCGTTCTTCTACAAACTCTTCATTAGAAAACAAGAATATATTTCCATCATTTTCTGAAGAAAAGTATCACTGTCACAACGGCGCATATTCATTATTCACATTATTCACTCGAAATTATAATTATTTAAATCGATCACGTTAGTATTATTCCTCTTCATCGCATCCAATAACAAAATCTTCTTTATAATATCGCTTCCTTCTCACTTCGTCCTTCAAATTGCATCGAAATCGCATCGGTTTAGTATAAAATAATTCGGTCAGAGGCTGCAACTACACTGCAACACAAAAATGACCATTAATTTGTTCTTTTGAGACCCAAGCATCCACCATGTGGCGTAGCTCTGAGGGAGCTGGTGACCGGGTCGACAAACAGGAAACACAGTTATATGGTTGACTTCATTTATTAGAAGGAAAACCTGACCTTCACGGCCAAAGCCGCGGAAGGGACTACCTCAGTTATTTATAAAAGGCGCGAAATGACCCCAATAATTTAAAATAGGAACCATCGGCTAAAGGCCTTACAAGGAGATGGTATACGTAGAGGTAATAGAACCTCTACAGTACATACATACATGCTGGTTTTTGTGTTTTACGTTGTTATGATTGTTCCGGAGAAAAATTCCACTTTAAGATCATTCAGAATGATTGCCTGAGTCCAGGGTTTCAGTTTTTGCTAAGTTGTCTTTTACACCCTGTATAGTTTGGTTAAGTGGCAGTGACGCTGCCTTTTGATCGGCGGGTCTTGGATTCTATTCCGGCCGCCGTAAGTAGGTAAGTATTTGTTTAAAAAGCAGATGTTGATTTTTCATTTGTTCGTTATTCGTTTTTGAGTTTATCATGTTCAGCAGCTCGAGCATGATGGCGACAAACTCGCGCGGCGCGCCACTCGGCTGACACTGAAAATTCACTTTTATTGCACGAGGGCCCTGCGTAAAGGATTGCTCGCCCTCTGGTGTTGTCAATGTTGATATTTTGACAAAGGACCGCGGCGCATTACGAGCTCGATCACCATCGTACTCGATCTGCTGGAGGACTTTGTTTTCATCTATAGAGAAAATGAATACTGACAGATAGAGCTTAACTAGCCCATAAAAAAAGCTTACCATAGTGAAACGCCCACAGCTCGTTGGTGGAGCCGCGGAGGTCCTTGTACCCGCCGTAGATGAGCAGGCAGTCGTTGAGCGCGTGCGCGGAGTGGCCGCGCCGGCCGGAGGGCGCGCCGGGCCGAGCGCTGCGCCCGCGCCGCCGGCCCGGACCCACGCACGCCACCGACCCGGGCAGCTTGCGCCAGATTAGCGTCTGGAACATTACAATAACTTGATTTAAGTCATTTGTTTTTTGTTAGGTAACTGCTACCTCATCTTTTCACTTATGATTTATTTCTAACGTTGTGCGTTTGGTTTTCAGCTGAAATACACAATGTAGAAGCAATGGTTATCGACATCATCATCCACAGAAGCTGCGTTGTGAGGTATGTATGCTATTTATTAAATCGCACGAGAAAAGGCTTTGTATCTACAGCATATTCCTACCGCGTTGTGAAAGTTCGTTCTCGCCCAGGATAATGCAGAAAACTATTGAAAAAACATCAACCGAAAAATATCTGCCTCAGGTCACAGGTTTTTAAAGTTTCTGCTAGGAAATTGTTTTAGGGTTTTAACCGTACGCTGAGCTTGCTAAGGTAATGCGATGCTGTCTAGTTTCCAAAGCTTACTGTGCCAGTGCCTGACCTCAGTGTCTAGTATCCAGAGCGGAGTCTCCGCGGAGAGGGAGGCCTCCCCTCCGAACACGTACAGCCGCTGCTCGTGCGCCGTCATCGTGTGCTCCTGCAGCGCGGGCGGAGCCTCGCCGCGCGTGCGCACGCGCTCCCAGCGCCCCGTCGCTGGAAACAAAACGTTACGAGTTATAGGCGAGCGCATCAGGTTGTAGCATTTTCTTTGTAAAGTGGATTTTATCGTAACAACAGAGAGTTTGAAGTAGTGAATTAGGTACAGAGGCCAGCGCATCAGGTTATTCCATTTTCATTGCAAAACCGCTCTTATCACGACAGCACAGATTGCACGAGTGTGGTAACCTGAGTTGCGGCCATCCGTACATTATTTATTTTAACCCTATGTCTTTTTGCAAAGTTGCAGTCTTCCTCCGAGAAGAATAGGCAAGAAACACTACGAAGAAGAACACAGAGTGCACGCATGTGGTAACAACCAGCGGCCCTTTGTAGGAACATTTTAATCGATTCTCATAGCTAAAAACAAAACAATACCACGACGCAGGTTGCATATTATGCTTTACCTCATTGTTACTAAGTGATTAATAACTCAAGGTCATTATTTTCAAGCTTACGATACTAAAATTTAAACACTATCTTAGGCCAAGTCGATTTTCGTAAGTTCCGTAACTATTTACCAACAGATAAATCTAAACACGGATTTTTGTGAATTTCAAAATGTACATCAACCCCGAACTATTGAATGAATCGCGCGGCAATCTGCCACAAGCGGCTCTCGACCCAATTAAACCTCTCCTATTGAGACCCACTTCGCTTCGAAATGAGTTAGCAACTTTTCTTTGGAAATAACAAGCAATAAAGAAAAGTACCAATCATAAAGTAGGTATAGGTAGGTAGTAACCGTTGATGTCGAACTTTCCTTGAGAATTTGGTAGGTACGGACGGCTGCAACTCAGGTTACCACACGCGTGCACCCTGTTCTGTTGTGATAAGAGCGGTTTGCAATGAAAATGGAGTAACCTGATGCGCTGGCCTATGTGCATCATACTATCTAATTTTCAAAATTAAAAATGAATGTAGAGATTCTGATTCTGTGAAAGTTTGAATTACATTTTGTTTCAAATAGTCGAATCAGATTTTCATTAGAAAATCTTCGATCATAATTTACAACAGCTAAGTGAACACAAAATGTTGTTACGATTAATGTATTTCAGGGAAAAAAACGATTGAACGGAAATATCCCATGATATGGCAGTTGCAATACTCGACGATCGGTACTCTGCCTCTACCTAGCAAACGAAATAGCGTGACAACTGCCTGCTATGATGCTGCGTGTGTCGTTTCAGTGGTTTCAGCGTGTCGTGTGAGTAGATCCTTCCATACTAGACTGGGAGTGAAAGAAAAAACTTAGAATGTGCCAGCTACTTACTCTTGCGAGGGTTTTGCTGTGTAATGGACGAAAGGCTGACCACTGTGACCACTTCTCTGTTCCATCTGATAACCCTCACAATTTGTGTCAAACGTGGTATCTCGTGGTTCTAGAACCACTGATGCTCTACCTAGCCTGATAGGCATTAAAGGCGTGAGCGTATGTAAGTATTTACGTGTGAATAGATAGTGACACTCAAATCAAACCGAACGCGCGACGCTTTTTTATTTTTTTATTAATGAAGGGTTCGCTCTTGACCACAATCTAGCCCAAGGGAAAAAAGATGCGGTCGAGGATGTAGCAAGCTCACGCAGAAGAAGCCTATTCACTCGAACTTTAAAGAGATTCGGGTTATATGAACTCGGAAATACAGACGCAGGCAGGGAATTCCATTCCCTAGCAGTGCGCAATACGAAAGATGATGAAAAGCGCTCAGTGCGAATCCGTGGGATATCAACAAGATAGGGATGGTACCCCGCGGTGCGTCTGGACGTCCGATGGAAGAATGGGGCAGGCGGAATGAGCTCATGCAGCTCCTGAGCTCATGCTGCTGACTTGGAGAGCCCTTGTTAGGTAATGGGTACTTATGTACTGTCAACTGAAACATTTCCAAGTATTTCTCACTGTGATGGATGACAATGTGAGGTGATGAGATGACGCCCGCCTCAATAGTTTTTTTAAAAGAATTCTTAATTTCATGTTCAGCTATAACATAGATGTTGCCTGTAACCTGTATATAGGTCTCATTGTAAGCAGTAGTATAGCTATGCCTGCTTTTACTATTAAGTACATATTATATTATTGCTGTTTGTTATCCTGAATAAAATAAAATAAAAATAAATAAAATAAAATAAAGTAAATGATTTTATAGGCAATAAACCCAAGTTAACAAGAGCATTAAACTTTACTACCACTTTACTACATTTACGTAATATATTTATGCGACATAAAGTTGGGCATGCGTAGCTCGAATGATCCTGATTTTGTAACTATCGTAAAAAGGAATCGATTAGACTCCATGACATAACACTGCTAGGCCCTAGTACCTATTCGGTCGTCGCAAACAGCCTTATTGATGTCGTCAGCGAAATACATACCAAAGCCAAAAATAATCATGCAAAACAAGCCTGGCTTTACCCGGCGGGCTAGACAGCCGGGCTCGTTTTGCATGATTTTATTATTATTATTTAGGTTTCGTTTAGGTATCGTCAAGTGTGTGGCGAACTGTACTAACCTTAGTGTCAGAGTTTTCAAACCGCCAAATGGCCTCTGACTTGGTTTAACGACTATAATCAATCGGCAACAGCCGGGACCGACGGCTTTCATTAAGAATGTGGATCGTTTTCGGTTACATAAAATACTACGTCCTGTATTTTTGTATAGTCGAACAGAGATATGTAGTCTGTTCCCTTTTATAAAGTATCCACCTGCTGGTTATAATAATAAGGTTCAAATTAGAATGAATTTGATCCTTCAACTTGGGACATTGAGTGTACTTCCGTATTACAGAACGCGACTCAGACGCAGTCGTCTTTGTCATTTTGATAGTGAGAGAAAGAGACAGTCAATACTTAAGTATAGCTCAAGACTTGAGTATCCTTCTGTAATATGGGCTTTTTAGTGTACGTATTAATGTCAATACGAGTACATGCCATGACGTCACTAACCGAGATGGTACCGCCAGCAGTCCCGCAGCGGCACGGCCCCGCCCGCGCCTCTCCCCCCCAGCACGTACAGGTGCGGCCCCAGCAGCGCGCACGCATGCTTCCCGCGGGCGCACGGGACCTCTCCTTCTGTCCCCTTGTCTGTCACTACCTCCACGGGACTCCACATCTCATCTGCAAACAAACAAAAAACACTTATTGATTCTTTTTCACATCCTATGACGTGTGACAGGTCTTATCTTAGCCTATTACAACTACATTTTTTTATTATTTTTTTATTTTGAGATGGGTTAACTCTTGACCCCAATCTTGACCAAGGTCATAGATGAGGTCGACGATGGAGCGAGTTAACCCAGAAAATGCCAATTAAGGCACTGTTACTCTCACGCACCGACGGAACACAGCAAGCTGTTTGGCGTCGGACTTCGGTAGGAGGGTGGTCGCGAACCAGACGGCCCTTTACAGGGCCTACCACACCGCATGAGACCAATAAGACGCCTCCTCAGATTGAAAACAAACTGAGGTGTCGTTGCCTAACATGGATTACTAGGAGGCAGGTCTCATTTTTGTTTTCCTTAATCGCCTCTTACAACACCCACGGAAAGAGATGGGGTGGTGTTATTCTCAACCGATAACCACACGGCGGAAAACAAATATGTATTTATGTATATAAATACTTTAATGTTATATCCGTAATGAACGAATATGTTTATCTATGTATTTAATGTAAGTTTGACTTATTTTGAGTAACATCCTGACGTTCTATGAAATAAAGCAATTTTGAATTTGAATGAAGGTTTTTTTCGGATGTACTGTGGCCAAATATTGCGATTCTTATCTTAGAGTTACTTCCTATTCAATTCTTTGCTTCCAACTTTTTACTGATACCATAATAAACAGCTTGCTGTGTTCCATCGGTGCGTGGGAGTACCAGCGCCTTTATAGGCATTTTCTGGGTTAACTCGCTCCATCGTCGACCTCATCTTTGACCTTATGGTCAAGATTGAGGTCAAGAGTTAAACCACTCTACGAGAAACTTTAGTTACCATACGTCACTGACTGTTATTACGACCAATAATATTAAAACACGTTGAGATTTTCTCCATTCTAATCTAATCATGATTCATCTAACATTTCTCAAAACCAAACACTACACTTCTAAGACGTTGAACATCAAAGGCAAACTCCCTCGGCTATAAAAATCAGCAAGTACTCTCATGTCGGGCAAATGAAATGGCGCGGGATCCCTCGGGGTAGGCAGGGGTAGCTACATCCCTCATCCCTAAGCACTGCAAACTGCACCCTCGCACACCGACGGGGGCTGGCAGCGAGTTATCGTTTACAACGTGTAAATATTGGTTAAACGAAAGGAAACGTTTCTTTTATTTAGGGAGAGCTTCATTATCACAATATGTTTGCGAACGTGTACTACCTACAACAAGATTTACTCTATGAATTTATCTGGAACTTTAGCAAGGTAAGATATTTACGACCGAAGAATTCTGACGTGAATATAAAAGTTAGTAAACGTTAAAGTGACTATTTGATTCGGATGTTTGAGACTCTATTGCGTCGTTGCAGAAACGTGCATTAAAATTAGTGCTACGTTAAGTAGCATACTGTTACTATCCATCTAACGGCATAACATTTAAAGCAGCTTTAACTTTAATAAACGGTTGTACAACTGATCGTATTAATTATTTCCCTAGGCTGATATTCCCTAGGCTGAATAGGCTGATATGATGATGATGATGATCACACATGTAGCTCGAAGCGCTCCTAGTCCAGTGGCTCTCGCTGATCTCAACCGATCAGTGAGGTTAAACAACGTACACAGAGACAGGGAACCAAAGTGGCAATTTATCACGAGCGTTTCCGTGCTTCGGAGGGCACGTTAAGCTGTCAGTCCCGGCTGTTGTCGATTGACTACAGTCATTAAAACCAAGTCAGAGGCCATTGTGCGGTTTGAAAACTCTGTCACCAGGGTTAGCCAAGTTCGCCACATACTTGACTATACCTACACGATAAGAAGAAGATCACACGTGTACTAATAACGGACTTGGAAGTACTACGAATAATTATTACACTAGATCTACGTTTCATTCCAGGAAATCAGTCTTATTTCTCTCTGCAAAAGTTTTACATATGACGTGGAAAATTAATTTCACTTAGATTTACGGCAGTTGAAAAAAGTAATAAGCAGTTTTGCAATACGAGTAGTTCTGAAAATTTAAAGTTAGCCACAACCCTCGTATTTTACTTTGATATCGTAATTCCCGCGGCAACTTTATCACCACCTCCCTCCGCTGGAGTGTTGCCAGCTGACAACTTGTAGCGAGATTTGAAGAGAATCTTCAAAGTTTCTCGCGTTTCAAGATTATCAGACAACATTTCGTTTGTTTGTTCACGCGAATCAACAAACTTTCCTGGCTCTGGCAATGACGCACAATTCTCGGAATTAGGGTTTTGATATGGGTATCCCTTCCTTTAAATATTTACCAGCTAGGTCAGAGTAATTACCTACCAGTCCTGCTACCCCTTTGTTTGTCTCGCTCCACAAAATAATCATTGCTACCCCCGTAAGAGTATAACAAAGCGCAATGAAGGGCGAGTAGTGAGCTGTCGTGTGGTCGAGGTCAAACGACGGAGTGAACGACCTTTGCGCAAAAAGAAGGAAGGTTTGGCAAGCTCTGTTTGTTTGGGAAAAGCTTTTTGAACAAAATTTAATTTCGATTGATTTTACAAGTCTGAATTGATGCCAGAACGGCTTTTGCGTAGCAATAAGGACTGTTAAAGGTCCGTATTCAGTAGAGAATAAAGTTGGCGATTGAATAAGAAAGGTAGGGGTGGTTGGTAGCAAGGGGTGGGGGCAGGGTGGGGGTAGTTAAGTCCTCGGCCGCCGGTTAGCTCGTAACGATGCCCTACACTAGGTATACCGCAGAATCAGAGGGGGTTAATAATGTAGAGAGCATCCTTTCAACTCGTTTTATCTATTAATATTTACAACAACATCGTCATAGATATTCGTAAGTTAAAACTAAGTAGAAAGACGTTTTTTGGATATGAAAGTTATTTATCCTTTGAATTTACTAAACAGTCAAATAGGTAAGTGGCCAACTTTATTATAACTCTGATGTAAATTCGCTTAAATCACAAAGTAGTATTTCATAATAAAATGAAATGGCTTAAATGAAATGGCAACAGCCGAGCCGACAAGTAAGGTAACACCTTAAATTCTTAAGCCACAAAATTCTTATCCATATGGCCTAGTAATTCAAACAAGTTTCGTTTCTCAAAAGGGTTACATCCAGACGTTTAATAACCGCGCGATGACGGTTTATTGCTCCATTTTCTGAGCCACTGCCGCCCATGAATACAGATTGCTGTCTCCGAACTACCACTTGCATAATTTGAGCATTCAGCTATGCAAATTATGTCGCCTTGAATCCTTTGACTTCACATTTCAAATAGATTTATGAGATATAGTTACTGTTGTTCTTGTTGGCACAAGTAAGCTGGTTAACGCTATTGATTTAATTAGGTCTAGGTATAAGAGTTTTCAAACCACCAAATGGCCTGTGAATCTGAAATAACAAAAGTAAACTGGCGCCCAGCGTGGGGCACTTAAATTTACTTGGCGCCCAGTATGTTACTCTCGCGTTTAGCATTTATCAAATTACGAAGAGATATCTTACCCAATATTCTTATAAGGAACTGACATTTAAACTTAAATGTGTGGTCAAAAAAGAGTGAAATTTAAATACTGATCGACCACCCACTTCGATTTTCTTTGCTTCCTACAGGCACTCGACGAACGTATGTGACGCGTATGTATTCGATATTGTAGAGAGATCAATTTGAATTCAGTACATGTGGAAAGGGGATCGAGGCAGACACAGCCGGGGGAACAAATTGGATTTAGTTGGCGACTGTCACCGGCGCGGCGCTGAACACCTACATAACTATAATATTATAGTTATCTGGGGCTCTTTGCCCGTGGTTGTAGGCATGTACTTATGCAACACAGGTTCGATACTCTCTTTATGTAGGTATATGAAGATAAATACCTTGATACAGCTTTTTTCTAAGAGAAATGAAAAAGTACATCCTAACAGAATATTAACCCTACATTTTCATTTGTAAGTGTAAGTTATGTCAAGTCATTCGTTTTAGTAAACAAACTATTGATTTAATTTTTTATGAATAGAGCCTTTCCCTCATATTTCAAAATGCTTTGAATTATTTCCCTGTTCGAGAAAATGTTTTGAACTAAAACCACCCTTGTGCACGTTTCAATAAAGGTTACTTATAGGTTTTTAATTGTAGATCCCCTTGCCAAATGGAAGGCTCGGCTGGCGAGGGAATAGCGACTACAAATAGTCGGGGGAGAGTGCGTTGTCGTGTTATGTGGTGGGCAGAGGTACCCTCAGGGTGTGAGGGTGAACGACCCCTGTCGGGACACGCGTCTGTCTGTCTGTCACGTCGTTTCGCCGACAAGCCACCGCTAATGGCTGCGGTGGTGCCAATCGACAAGTGTCCAAATACACCGATTCTCCCCTTGCAACGGGACGTTGTACGGCTAACTTATATTCAATTAATTTAATTAGGAAAAACCAAGTGCTATCTATTAAGTTTTTCGTTCTTTATAAAATACTAGCATTTCGCTCGGGACTTCGTTCGTTCCCGTGGAAATTCGGGAAAATTATGTAGCCTGTATCCATCGGGGATAATGTAGCTTTCTAATGGCGAAAGATTTTTTCAAATCGGTCCAGTAGTTTCGGAGCCTATTCAACAAACAATCAAATCTTTCCTCTGTATAAATAGTATAGAAAACTTGCACAGTTACTAAGAGCAAGTAAATAACGAAAAACCTTCGTCATAGCAAAATCTGACCTTTGATTTACAAATATCTGTAGTTTTTTATTGTGGACGCTCCAAATATTGACAAAAGACGGATGAAACTCCGCCGAAAGTTGCAAACATCAGTCATGTTTATCCGAGACACCCAAGAGGAACTCCTTAGACTGCAAGGCTTAGAGTTCATCCCTGACAGAGATTAATGGTCTAGGTCTGACCTAGATGCAGATAGTCCTGAGACTATTAATCCCAGTTTTTGCTCGCCCTGTCATCCCTAATGGCGCAATCAGTCGTGAAGGCGGCTCTTTGAGCTCGTTATTCATGGTCCTGGGGGAGAGGGGGGGACAAGGCAATGTGTCTTCTTAATCGCTGGGCTTCGGAGATCAAGGAATTGATTTTGAGATTGCTAGTTGCGAGTTAGACTCGATCTGGATACCATTGTGCGTTTGTCTTTAGACTCTTTTACCTATTGGGCCTTTTTTAAATTCGAACGGCATGGCACGGGAGGCAGAATTTTTGTTACCGTTGCCTCCTATGTTCCCAGCTTCTAGTATCACTAGTACATAGGAGGCAATGGTAATACAATTTTGCCGTGCCGTTTTCGAGTTATAAAACGACTCTTATGACTCTTTAAAAAGATTTTACTTATAAATAATAAAATACTATTTTAAGCATTTGGAGTTTTTCGTACAATAGAGAAATGGTGTTTCTAAATGGCCCCATGCCATTCCATATGAGTATAGTAGGATAGCAAGTGCTGGAGTCTCGTATCGGTATTTTCCTTGATATAAAATATGACATTGTTGTGCCTCCCCCACACCCCTCCGGCATCCAGTGATGCGTGTCCAATTCCGGCTGCCCCTGCCCCGCGCGTTACGCAATCTGTCGTTACGAATATTTTCAATAGGTACGAGTAGGTACGTGCAGGCATACCAACTTTTCAAAATATGTTCTTATACATGCCTTGTTTCAGATAATTGTATTAAAAAACTACTTAATAATTGCGGTTATTTTTAGTGTAGCACTATGAGCTGTTTTTTGAACCCTTAACGCATCGGACACATACCAGTTCCGTCATTAAGAAACATTTTCGTTTTTTTTTTTACAGTAAATGTTTAGTTTCGTGAGTAGATAGAGATAGATTAGGCATTTTTACCCGACTGCGCGACTCAAAGGAGGGTAATGTGTTTATCAGACTATGTATGTGTGTATGTATGTTTGTACTTTTGTGACACTATCATGAATGAGACGTCGTTGGATTCGTCATGACGGCGCAAATGTCATAAAAAGTATAAAAAATTGGAAAAATCAAAATGGTCGATTTTGGACGCCATAATGTGAAAATTAAAAAAAAAAAACAACGAACTATGTCAAGTGGGGTATCGTTGGATAGGTATTTAAAAATCATATTTAGGTTTCTCATTTCGTTTTTAAACAGAATTACCGTTTAGGATTTATGACGATTTAAAGTTGGTTAGTTACGATTTTTCACTTAAATCTTAAATGTACTTTTAATTCGGAAATTTTTAAATTTTTATCAAAGTGAGATATGTATTTACAGCTGATAAAGAGATCAATAAAGAAATATAAATATCTGACCATAACTAAAAAGTGTAAAATAAATTAAATTAATTTAAAAAATAAAAAAACCCGACTGCGTAATGCGTAGTAAAAACTGAAAAGAAAAAAAAACAAGTAAGTCCAGTAGTCAAGACTTTTATTATTGATGAATGCTATTGAATAACATAACGATTTTAACATTTTTAACAGTCGGGACCCATAAAAAATCCGGCTTCCTAATAATGGGTCCCGATTGTTAAAATCGTTATGTTATTTAATAATATTCAATAATAAAAGTCTTGACTACTGGACTTGTTTTTTTCTTTTCAGTTTAAATTACGCAGTCGGGTTTTTTTGGTTACTTGGATATGTACTGCAATTTTTGCGAAATAATTATTTTTACTTCAGATTGATTGAAAGGAGTTAATGGTGGATACAGATAAGATACAAGAAGGACGTAATAAGAGTGCAAATAGAACAAAGGTGTAATCTTCTAGCCAATCCTACAAGAATATACAGGAGAAAATTAGCTGATTGGCAGGTCAAGTATATAATTATTACTTACTTTTTTTTTACCATCCCGTATAGGTATGTCCCCACCGAGGGGCACGGGCACGGGCCTCCCTTCGAGACACGAAGGGGAATTAGGCCATAGTCCACGACGCTGGCCCAATGCGGGTTGGTGGACCACTCGTCTTTTGAAAATTTTCTTGGACGGGCGGGTTTCATCACGATGTTTTCCTTCACCGTTGAGCAAGTGATAATTAGAAATCCGTACGTAAATCCGAAAAGACGAATTTAGTGGTACAGGCCCGCACCAGGATTTAAACCCACGACCTTCGGATTACAAGTCTGGCTCATTACCAACTGGGCTATCACCGTAAATCGGTTCGTTTGTCAAAGAATACAAGCCAGGAAGGCTTACCTACCTCCTTTCATTATACACCACAGAAAGTAGCGCGCCCTTCCTCGCCTGCATAAAATATCCAATGCTAATTGAACGATCTTTTATTTAGTAGTTTAATTCGATAATGATTTAATGCGGGAATTCCCCCAGGCAGCAGTGACTCACCATTTTGGTTTGTAAAACAGTTAAAATGTAATTATGTAAGAATAATGATAGGATAGTATATGGGCCTTACCAGACCCATAAATAACAAAATTCAATTCAGCATTAGACCAAGACTTGAATAGCAATTTTTTGAGTCAGAGTTAAGGCACATGTTATACTGATGCAGCTAAAGAATTATAATATAAGTTTTAGCATACTGTGATGCAGAATGTCTATTGCAAAAACTCCTTAAATATAGAAAGAAAAACACAATATGCAATAAAAAGAACAATGTTTCAATTAACAGGTTTGGTGTGATAGAAGGTTGCAAAACACTTAACCATAATGATTTGTTTAAGCACAGTGCTAATGTAATTCATAATATTGACGTGTTCAAGTATCATTTTATATGTTTAATGAAATAAACACTTTTGACTTTTGACTTTTAGTAGCCCCATTTCGGGCGCCAATTTACCGATATGGGTACACACACTAAACCATTTCACTTAGGTCCACTTCAGTAACGAGTGTGTCGCATCTCTGCTACCCTCCTTAGAGCTTTAATGAAGGCCATAAATAGCTTCACCGGTTCGTAAGTCAGGTGGACAAGGCTAAAAAGAGGCTACTAGCGGGCCCTTGCTGGGCGCCAGTTTAACTGCCTCCATGATTTACGACATGAGGGGGTGTCCTCCTTTCAGGCTTAACATAATTACTAGAGCGCTGATGTAATGACACTAGTAACAACGCGTACGTACACACAACAGCACATCAGGTTATTCATGTTGACCTTAACGTCGCCCTTATCTGGCTTGTAATAGCGTCGGCTTTCGTAGTGCAAATGGGTAACCTCACGTGCTGCTGTCTGTAGGTATATAATTTCGTATGTGAGCATCGATGACGAACAATATTACGATTTTCCACAGAGATAAGTTGTGGTAAGATAAAAAGAGTCTTCGAATGAGCTGTTTATGTTTTTATCATTTATCTTATCATCTTGAAATACATTGTTACGTACAAGTGTATGATTTGTCATTTGCAATGTGTTCTTTACTAGTATTATTCATTCACACATTTTTCTAGTTTTTCAAATGTAGTGTTCTAGTGCTTGATGCCTGACTTGTATTAGTGACTACTTTCGGCACTAGGTCGTCGAACTTAGGCCATCGACCCGACTGTGAATGAAGTTACGAGTGGCACAGTGATGTCAGTTATTTAAGCGACTACGAAGGTCAAGGACTTTTTAATTTTGATAATACAATCGTACTTGTTTAGGGCTCTTGTAATCATTTTTAAAACAGATAATATTGCGTTCCCTTTGTGACAGAAATATTGGACAATAACTATTTTTCCTACCTTATAAAAAAGGTTTTTATAAAGATTTACAAATAAATAAAATTGATTTGTACATTGTAATGTTATGACAACATTATTTTCACGGCTTCGATAAGAAAAAATGTGGTGGCTAAGCCTCTCTAAAAAATCTTTTAACATCCTATATGAAAATAAAGACTCATCTTGATCTGAACTAATAGGTGCAAGTGTTTGAAAAGAATTCAGCGCAATTACACGGTACAAGCTAGTAAACCTCGGCACGCGCCGAGATGAGACGTCTGCATAATGCATAGATTAAACCAAACCAAGCCGCCGCGCGCCGCGCCGGCCCCGTACTCTACTCACCGGCCTCTCAGCATCCCATCGACGTTTATTTTGTCAACACATCGTCGGAACTACCCTCCAAGCACGTAATCCTCTTGTGTTACCACCACTTTACCAATTATTTATTTAACTTTACACTTTTTGGAAACATGAATTTTCATTTCATTTATCGTACGTGATACAAGTTTCTTTGTGTCTAAATATCTAGGAAGTGGAGTGACGTCAGTGTAGACGCGGTTACGTCGACGTCCCGCGACGCACTGTCCGCCGCCCGCGCCCGGCTTGTGCCTGGCCGGCGCGACGGCGCGGGTTGCGTTCTACAACCACGCGCAGAAAGGAAACGCAACCACCGGAAGTGCGGAAGTGACTTGCATATCAAAAGCGGGGTGCCCACAAATTGCGCTATCTATTCCCAACACCGTTTATAGCCGTTGTCCTGAATATGTATGTAGAAAACGTAGCTCCTAGCATTCTGTACATACTCAAGTCATTAACTAATGGGTATAACAATTAATCTTTGGGTATAACAATTAATTAATCATGTTTAAGTGTAGTTACTTAAGTCCTAACCTTGCTATAGATACTAAATATGGAATCTTAAAAAATAAGTTAGAATAGTGAATAAGCATGACACTCTTTAGAAAATATTTCAACAAAGGATGCATTCAATTTCAGAACGATTTTGGGGCTGGGATCGATAGTTGAGCGGGAATGTGGTGAAAGCGCGGGAAAGCCGGGGGCGCCATCTTGGGGGCGCGTTGCTATGACGACGGGCAGCCGGGCGGGCGCCGCCGGGCGGCGATGCGCGGGTTAATCCGATTCAAACTCAATTCCGGAATTCCTTGGACTGTAAAGTTTATAAAATCGTACCTAAACGTAAAATGGAATAAGAACCCATCAAAAGAAGTACAATTACATTTAAGCAAAATATAGAAAAGGTTAATAATCACCTTAATTTTACCAATTGATAAAATACTTTTATTGATGTACGCTGGAGTATAAAATTGAGTTAGGTACTTAATAAGTGATCCGTGGTTGAAAAGCGACCTACAAACTAGGAAATGGTCCTAAGCTTGATGATTAGGATTATTTTCTAGTTTGTAGGTTGTAGGTTCACTTACCTGTACGACCAGGAACATCCAGACACTTGAAAAACAAATCTATAATATTTGTATATAGGAGATATTTACCTAGGTACCAAAACTTACTTTGGACAAAGGATCTAAGATTAGTTAAGTAGTTCCTTACTCTGAAAAATGTAAAAAAAATCTACTTTTCATAGGGAAAAGAAAAAATATATTTACTTGGGGAAGCAAGAGTAGTTATTATTCAAAACATCAAAACCATATTTTAGTGAAAGCAGGGGCGGACGGTAAAATTACTATACAAGAAGGGAGGCAGACTCTAAATAAACTAAATCAAATCCCTCTCCCCTTTGTTTAGTAGGTGTAAAATTCAACACGTCACCTGTACAGTACACGTGTACTACTTAGAGGGAATTTAGTGCCTCGAGGGCCGCCGGCTGATTTACGACTCAAGGTCCTGAGCACCCGAGACGGAGGCTCCGGAATCTGGGCGTGCAGCGGCTCCCGAGGGGTTAAGGAATATTAAAGAAGGTGATATTATGCTGCTTGATTTATGGAAAGCTTTAGTTACTTTCCTGGCCTCTCTTTCCTTTTTTGTATGAGATGCTTATAAACACAACACACTCAAAGCCCACACTGAGGTTTTTTCTTACATCGTGGGTCCCTGGGAACACATACAGAAACGGAGACAAATACCCAGACCCGAGAACAATTATAAGCTTTTTTTTCCTTTTGCTTTTGTGTTCGTCCGATAGGAAAAATCGATTGGTCCACAGAGCTTGGTAATGATTAATTCTCGTTATAAATATTACTCTTGGTTCATAACTGTACAGAGGCTTTATAGCGATCTTCCAAGGGTACCATATTTACTCGCATAAAATTGAAAGCCCTAATTTTTTTTCGCATATTTTGTCAAAACGACGAACTGATTATGACAAAATATCGTTATTAACACGAAATTTTTTTAAAAAAAAGTTATGCGAAAAAGAATTAGAGCTTTCAATTTTATGCGAGTAAATATGGAACCTCTTCCAAGAATATGATAGGCGTGGTGCATAATAATAACCCTGTGGCGATGGCAGTGGGCAATGTCGCGTGAGTGCCTGCCTACCCTGCACATTGCACGCGACCTCCGCTGAGTGGATGTGAATAGCTACATGTACAGGGGGAGACAGGGTTAAGCTAAACACACACTTCTTGAGACTATTTATGGCCATATTACAATTTCAGATTAAGACATCTTTTCCGTGGTGCTAGCAGAATTAATTGTAAAGGTCCTAATTAAGCAAGAAACAGAAAGTATACACATCAACACGGTATCTCGAGTATGTTTTTATAGCTTCTCAAACAAACCTCTTTTGTATGAAAAATCGTGCAATATCCCTAGACCGCGTTGATGTGTGTATATACTGCTGCCATAAGTATGACAAATTCTTCTTTTTAGTATTGCGCCAAACTAACTAACCAATCTACTTAACTGCCACTCTTTCATAGCTAATCCGAAATAAAACAAGTCAGACTCTCTGTGAAAAAACATAGAGTAGGTACTCTATGCAAGGCGAGACAACTATATTTTTCCACTGAAAATTATATTTTTCCGCGATTATTTCTCTATTTTCTCTAAATCATATCGCTAGACTTTTACTGGACAGCAGGCTTATGAGTAGTGAATGAACAAAAAAATTAAAACAGTATGGTTTCGTGAGGCTTGGGCTGGGCACAGCGCGATAGGGGTTAAAATAGGTCACCAGCACATTACGTATAGGAGTGGCGGCCACTATTCAATGGATGTAGCAGGGGTTCGTGGATTAAAAGAACTTCGGAATTATGAAACAGGTAGCTATTTTATATTGCAAAGGTTCCTTGAAGGAATTTAGCATGTTGTGTCGGTCAAAATATCTCAAACCTCTTTCAAGTGTTACCTACAGTATCACGAGTCTATAACATCGGGGTCATGCCTCTGTGAATATTTTAAATTTAATATTTGACCACATGCAAAGTGCTTGGGCAAAAAGGCTTTCGCATGTCTATCCGGATGTCTGGCTGTTCTCCTCTACAGGTCGCAGTTCTCCACTACAGAAGCCGTAAAACATAATTATATGTACCACCAAAGACACTTTACGTAAAACTTATCTATACAAGTGCCACACTAAAAATGTACAAAATGTGTTTGAAGTTGGTGCCAAGCCAAATAAGCTGGATAGGCCGGCTATTCGCACCGACTTCAAACAGATCAGTAGGTACTCCGTAGCACATTGATTTTGTCTTGATTTTGGCACTTTTTTGAAGTCGGTTTACCTTTTTTCTAAAAGTTTTACTTACATAAAGTGCAACACTACCTAGATAGGTAAATTTATGAAATAAATAGAAAGCAACCTTTAATTATAAGTGCTATTGCATAGTAAATTAATGTTCGAATGCAGTGTTTCTGACCCAGTGAACCCTGGCTGTTGGTCTGACGGAGTCCATTCTCGGCTGAATGGTTAAATTGCCGCCCGCCCCGCGCCCCGTCCGCCCCACCGCGCCGACTGGTCAACCATTCAATTAGAAATTGCTACCATCATTTGTTATTGTATGATAGTGGTACAGGTAAATAGACAGATAAGGACAGATGTGTGCCAGATTTATACTGGCAGTCGACTGTGGTTAGCGTTTTGTTTGTTTCAGATCTATTAATTGAGGTTTTGTGAAGTTATATTATAAATCAAGGATGAAGTTGAATTTATTTTAAACAAAAGTGTACCTATTTAAAACTTTAAAATAGAGGCTTCTGATCAGATATGACAGTAACCTTAAAGGTGTTATCTTCAAGTTTCGCGTGAAAAGTTTTTTCACCAATTTAACCCTTGATGATAAAAATCATTATTACATAACCTTTTAACACTAAAATTGAAGATAAGGACATAATTAATTACAGAATTTCCTGCAGCGTAAGTATTAAAAAAGTAAGTATTTAAATCCTACTACCTACGTAATTTATTATAATTTATTGCGAAACCTTGTGAGGATGAATGGATGTTTTTTTTGTTACTTCTTCATGAAAATTTTTTTTCAGTAATAGACATCAGAATGAAGCATAGGCTAAAAAAAAATCCAAAATTCCTATGGGAACAAAATTCAGTCAAAAACCTTGTTAAAAACATAATACATTTTCCTGTGGGGTGACCCATTGAGCATCGTAGTTCGTAGGTCAATAAATTAGCTGTAGCGAATATTTAGGGGGTTATCATCACCATGTATGAAACTGGACCACTTTCCTCAAGGAAGGAATATAGAGATCGAAATTTGAAATAAAAAATCTGATTTTTGAAGAATCAGAGTAAATTCTCAAACTTTTGAAGGATCAGAGTAAATTCTCAAAGTTGCGTCACGATATAAGCTGATTTCCCAAAATAAATACATCATGAATAAATTATGCGTGTCCTATATTCATTCCATACGAATCAGCTAAAAGCCGGAACGACCGCGACAAATGGGCCGATTTGAGGTCCGCATCCTGCTCGCACGGCACACGAGCGGTTGCTTGCATTTTTCATGGGAAGGTGTGCCAAATTTATTTACGGCGTGCCACTATACTTAGATCCCCCTCACCTCCCACAGTTTACACAGTTACAATGTGGTTAGGAGTAAGGTGCCATACCTTCTTCTCACTAAGAAATATTCTTGCAAGTGTCATGCCATTTTACTTGTAAGTTGGGTCAACTACACTGGGCGTCAAAAATAAGTAGTACACTTTTCAAATTGCAATTACTCCTAAACTATAGTAGTTACACTTATGAAATAAAAAGCAGTTTATAGTAAACTTAACGAAGTTTATTAAAGTTATATTTTATTTGGCATGAATAAAGTTTCAAACTTAAAATTAAGATAAATACTAAAAAGTATCAATTTTTAACGATATGTCAACCACTTAATTTTCACGTTTTGGAACTTTTTCACAATTTAATAACTTGTGTTGCCGCCTCGGGCTCTAATTACAGCTTGGATCCGGTTTGGCATGCTGAACACTAAGTTTCGGAGGCGGTGTTGGGGAATATTTTCCCATTCTTCTATCAGCGCATGTTTTAGAGCCCTGAGTGTGGCAGGAGGTGGACTGCGCCTTCTGACTAGCCTCCCAAGCTCATCCCAGGCGTGTTCAATCGGGTTGAGATCTGGGCTTCTCGATGGCCAAGCCATCAAGTTGATGCCAACCTCCTGAATGTACTCTTGTACGTGGTGAGCAGTGTGTGGCCGGGCGTTATCATGCATTAGGATGGCTCCATCACCCATATTTATTAAATATGGCCCTGCATACTCGTTGAGGATCTCCGAGGCATATCTTTCACCAGTCAAAGTCCCATTTTCTATTACCACAAGCTCTGTGCGACTCTCTGAAGAGATACCAGCCCATACGTGTACAGAGCCCCCGCCATATTGGACTCTTTCCGAGATACAAGCTTGAATGTATCGCTCACCGGGTCGTCTGTAGACTCTCCGCCGTCCATCTGAAGTGTATAAAGAGAATCGAGACTCATCTGTGAATAAAACTCTAGCCCATTCTTCTTCGCCCCATTGTACGTGTTGACGGGCGTAGCGTAGTCTTGCTACGCGATGCTCTGTCTCAAGTTTGGGGCCATTTGCTGGTCTTAGAGGCTTCAGGTTAGCTTCAGCAAGTCTTCTTCTCACTGTACTCTCACTGATGTAGTCTGTTCGGGTCCGAAGAAGCTGTTGCTGAACCTCAACTGCATTAAGGTGTCGATTTCTTAACACAGTGGAAACAATAAAGCGATCTTCTCGGGTACTTGTGCACCTGGGTCTGCCATTACCTCGTCTCCTTAGATGGTTTCCAGTCTCTTCGTACCTTTGCTTTACTCGCTGAACCGTTCTTAAAGTTACACCCACCCTCCTTGCAGTACGACGCATACTGATGCCCACTTCGAGAAAAGCTAAGATTCTTGCACATTCTTCTGGTGAAAGAGGCATGATTAGTCAAATTTACTCTCTGAAGATACCTATGCTTTTCAATTACAATTGCTTTATCAGCAGCGAATGTGTCAAACACAAAAATCCTAAGTAAGACAACACCTTTCAACAGTTTAAAAAAAGTGTTTTTATTTATTCGTTTTTTTTAAAGTCAAGCATTATAAGTTCTTATAATGCATGAAGTTTTTATTGAATAAGATTAAATTTTCTTTTTAACCTTTTTTGTTTCAAAGGTCTAAGTTTTATAGTTTGGGAGAAATCGCAATTTTAAAACTGTACTACTTATTTTTGACGCCCAGTGTATTATTTATTCTGAGGTTGGGTGATTTATGAAATTAAGATTGTCCAATACACACGGCAGCAGATCAAACTATACATACTGATTTTGACGTCGCTTTATATCGCTTGTAATAGCGCCGGCTTTAGTCACGCAAATGGGTAACCTATTATTATTTCAATGTCTATGGTAACCTAAGGTGCTGCTGTCGGTACCGTCATGGTTTGACAAAAAAGTACTTTTTATGGATAACTATGAGGAAGTTGTGTTTAAATTCTATGAAGACTACAATTTAAAGAAGGATTATTCAGGGTTGCGTTACAAAAAAGTACAAAAAAGTGATGATTTCACAATACATGAAAGATCAACACAGGAATATGTTACGTACTTAGGTAGGTATTCCGTATAATTTTTTGGACATTATTGTGGCAAAGTTTAAGATTTATTTTGAATTCTTGTGGTAACCAGCACTTGGTTGGGTTAGCCCTCTTTCGGCTTGATGTTGATTTTTGGGACAACCGTATGTATTCGAATAAATAGTAATTATGTTCAAGTACATAATTAACTTTCTCTCAAGACGAATATACTCTACAAAACATGTAGAGTTCCTTCACACACCAATTTCCCCATCTGTATACTTGCTACAAGGCCCCGGCGCGCGGTGGGGGGTTGCGCGTGCCGCCGCATAACTACCTACTTACGAAAGGGAAAGACGTGATAAATCGGGACTTCCAGTACGAACTGAAGTAGGTAGTGTACAGCCACCGCCAACATGGACCTTATACAGGTTGAAAAAGAACCTCCTAGCTTCATTGAAATAACCAGTGTCACTTACTGAACACTTTTTGTTTTTTATATTTTTTTTGGCTGGGGAGGATTTTTTTTCCTAAACGTAGACATCACTCGGGCGCACCCCCCGAGCGCTACCCGCACCCCTCGCGTGCCTAGTGTAGGAATAATGTCTACGTTTAGGCAGAAAATGAATTACTCCCATGGAAAAAAAAAATTTTTTTTTTCATAAATGTGTTTTTTGAGTGATACTGGTTCAGGATTTTGAATATAGCTAGGAGGTTTTTTTTTCACCCAGTATTATTATTCTACCGCCAATCATCGTTCTCGTAAGACAGCGCGGGAAGCAACCTTTCATCTACTTACCTTCTGATCTGAACCAAAACGCAACTGTCGACGCTCATGAATAGTTAACAGGATTAAGAGTTGGAGTTGGAGGACTGTGTAAAGCATGTGAGCAGCGAGAGATATCCTCTGATAGTATTGGAAAATGTTGTTTTCATAACTCTCTGAAGTTGCCTAAGGAGGGGCTTGAAAGTAATACTTTTCAGGCCTAGGGAGAATCGCTTTCAACTGACATCTGTCAAATTGAGTATTAAAAAAAACATGTTACGACATCCTGTACAACGACTCTATTACAGTGCGATGTAAAATTGAAATAACAAAAGTGAAGTATTCATTGAAGAATATATTTTTTAATAACTTTATAATAATATATACTTTTAGGTATTTCTTTAAAATAACATAGATTTTTGCAAAATATTTACCATTTTTTCCAATGATGAAAATGAAAAATAATGGCTGAATAGCTGGCCAGCCACAGGAAAAAAAAATAATAGCCGGGAAAGTGGCATTCCGATCTACATTTGTTTTTTCGAGTTGTAAAGTTTTGTTCATACTTCGGCCGAGTACGATAGTGACAGCGCCGCGACAACACCGCAGTCCTATGTCAAAATGTCAACATTGACAACGCTATAGGGTGAGCAAGCCTTTGCGCGAGACCCTCGCGCAATCAAAGTGAAGTTTCAGCGTGAGCCGAGCGCGAGTTTGTCGTTATCGTGCTACCCACGTTTGATTGCAGAGATTTGTATGAATACAATGAGTTCAGCTTATTGATGTTGTTATTTTCCTTGTATTCGTAATAAAAAGTGTTTACCTCGGGTGAAAGACTTATTTAGTCCCTCGAACTGGCTATTTTCACCCCTTAAGTAACAATGTACTATTAATGATTTTGTAGCGTAGCGTAAATAGATTTAGACTGTACACTACTAATTACTAATGCTAATTACTACGACAAATGATTTACCTACTTAGTGCTAGAAATTTACTAAGCTACAATCGATAATTAGAAACAATATTACGCTACGCTACGCTACAGTCTAAATCTATTTACGCTACGCTACAATTTCATTTAGGTATTTATGTACAGACAACAGCACGTCAGGTTACCCATTTGCACAACGAAAGCCGACGCTATTACAAGCGAGATAAGGACGACGTCAAGGTCAACATGTGCTGCAGTGTGTACTTAATTGGAAATCTCATCATCCGCATGTGTAAGTCCACTGCTGGACATAAGCCTCTCCTACGGCATGTCGCTGAGCTCGGTCTTCAGCTCTCCTCCTCCAACCACTACCGGCTACCTTACGAATATCGTCAATTTGTCACTCCACCTATAGTTACAGGGTCTTTATAATGATGAATTGATGATTCAACACCATAGCGAACTGAAATAAGTTCTGTTGTTTAAGGTTGTTTGCTCAATTTAAAGGGTTAATGTGTGTCTTTGCATGTCTCAATCTCAACGGATGAATACTTATCTAAAGCGTATTCTTAGAACGTTTGTTCTTATGTCTAACACAGTATTTTTCTTACCTTTTACTTTCAGTGGATTATTCGTGATGAATCCCGCATGAATTAGCGCGAAGATATGTTTGAGTTGAATACAGAATCATTGAAATCAATGGATCGATTTATTCCATGAAACGAACAATGCTATGTGTACTATGCGCACACATCACGCATCTATCTTACAAGCTTCACAAACGTAACCGGATCTGTCACTGTCAATGTCAAAAAATCAAAAGT